>DWTO01002362.1:0-14124 GCA_018244755.1 Jemadia pseudognetus
GAGCACTATAGAATTTTTCTAATTTAGATTTTCTAGTAGTGTCTCGGAGTCTGGATTTGTGCCCGGTGCATGGCAATTGGCTCACCACCTATTCCATAGTGGGACGGTAAACGTAACTGGTGAACTGTGGGAGTGTTCTACACTCCTCGGCGTACCTCTTCGGGGATAACAGGCGTGATGTTACGTTTATATGCAAATAAGAATAGCAAAAAAGTAATGGATTTTTTTTCAGCAAGACCGTCATATAACTTTGACAAGTACGTAAAATTATTAGTCAATCCGCGATAATTGTTACAAGAACTGTTTATCATTAAAAAGTAATAGGTAGATATGTCAACACATTATAATAAAAGTCAGGTACACACGAAGAAACGCAAGGAGGTCATTGAAAGACCCGTAAAACCTTAACACTGATAGTAAAGATTGAATTTTCGCAAACTATTACTTCATGCGAGTACCTTCACCGTAAAACAAAAATATACTTACGCAATGCGTTCTCTCCGGCTACAAAACATATTACTGAAGTTATAATGAATATATTCAACATTTTGAATTATTTATTATCTACGAATTATTTTTCACAATTTTTAAGGTAATGTTGCACTTTGTTTATTTTTTTTTAAATGTAAGTTTGTGCGTGTTTTCGAACGCGGCGGCACTAGTGGAACGCGGGAACAGATGTCAACAACTGAGTTCGCGCGCCATTCTCGCGCCTTATTTATTTCTTTTTGGCGTGCTCTTACAAAACATTGTATGCTAACGAGTTGACGAGATGTTGATGTCACTATGGATGCAATTCGTTGCTGTAGTTTTCCGAGATGGAGCTAGAGAAATGTTTTAGCGCCAGCGCCAGTTTGCGGCAGTAACGGAAATATAGTAATAGTAGTAAGTAATAGTAGTAATAGTAGGTAGGAATGAATAAAACATACTGCCTCGTTGGTCGTGTTGGTTGCAAGCGTGACTGCTGATCGAAAGTTCCTGGGTTCGAATCCCGGGTCGCGCACTATTAGATTTTTCTGACTAGAATATCTATGTAGTTAAAGTTTCTAGTAGGGGCTTGGAGTCTGGATTTGTGCCCGGTGTATAGCAATGGGCTCACCACCTATTCCATAGTGGGACGTAACAGAAGGTAAATAACAAAGCATCACGCCCGTATCTTCCTGAAGCAGTAGGCAGAGTAGTGTAGTACATTTTGGCCACGATTCATTAGTTTTGTTATACGTCACACCATGGGGTGGGTCTGCTGCAGTACACCCAGTACAAATCCACACTCCGTGCTATTACTGGGAATTCACGTTAGAGAAACCCCATATTACTTTGCTCGGCTCGGAGCTCGAACCCGCGACCTCCTGATCTTCGTTAGCAGCCCTGCTTGCAATCTTTCGACCAGCAAGGCAGCCTATAGTTGAATTACGAACGAATACGAAAATTATGTACATTAAAAATAATGTATAAATCTATTTTGTGTATTAAAATTTTAACTGAAATGAGTAAATTATAACTTAAGTAAGAAACGTCCCTGAAATGTCGATTCATTTAATATTAAAATTACTTTCGAAAATTGATTTTCTGTCTGTCAAAAACAGTAGCCCTTATCCTACCGTGGGGTTTCGTTACATTCCATTTTCAAATTCATTTATCTTATATTTGACATGATATGAAATATAATAAAGAAGTCAAATCATAGGCCTTAAATACTATTGAAAAAGAGAGCATTTGGCTTCCTAAAAAAGTGAACAAGTTTTCGTGTAAATTGAAAATGTACATATTCCAAGTTCCGTCCAAAATGGATACCTTGAAAAATCTTAACCAAGTTGAAGTACGTGACTCAACGACACAAAGAATACTCGCAATTTGTTCTCGCGACGAATTTCATAACTCTCACAAAGTACGCACGAAAGTCCTTTGTCCCCAAAATCTGATACGAAGTTTGTTATCGCTGTGTAGGGGGTGGGCAGAGGGGGGGCGATGGTCGCTGTTGACAATACTGTTCTATACCTACACAGATAAGAAAAATGTTTTATCAACAACGCATAATCGAACAACATCGATGGGATTGTTCTTTTTTAACTTCACACTGAAGTTACTAGAGATCAAGTTTCGTAGTAGACAGGGGAGAATGGGGAGAAGTGCGAATACCAGTACTCCGCGTATATCGTAACATATTTCATATCATGGTACCGATTTTGGTTGAATTTTAACTGTCGTCATTTATGAACAATGTCAATTCCATTCCCTTAAAAAGTTCAGTTGTCAATGTGCTTAGAAAACATATACATTAAACAACAGGTTTTGGAAGACTCATGGCCATCGTGGGTATTACGGGCAGAAACCCCTCAGGGGAGGCGTACATCCATCATTGAATCTAGACATGCTGTCCATGATGTAGATGTCCATGATGTAATTTCCAAAAGGTTTATTTATTTTCATGAAATCTAATACGCTTTAAAGAATCTACAAATGATTATAACAATAAATTTTACATCAATCTACGATATCTGTTATGTAACTATGCTTCGTGATTTGCTTGCATAAGCGATGTGTGTGGCTCTCTGTGTTTTCATATCATTATAAGAATATGCTCGTACGCTTGACCTATCGTGTTAATCGATTCGTGTAGACATGCCCTCTGGAGTATAATATGTATGTTATCGTTTTCCAGAATATTGTTTCAGGTTTGTATGTCAACATTTTTGAGTGCATATTACTGTCGGTCACCACTTACTAATATAATAGACTACACGAAGCCTGATAC
Organism: Jemadia pseudognetus; assembly: GCA_018244755.1. Lineage (NCBI taxonomy): Eukaryota > Metazoa > Arthropoda > Insecta > Lepidoptera > Hesperiidae > Jemadia > Jemadia pseudognetus. Next base: position 2,756 of record DWTO01002362.1, read on the forward strand.
TTTCTTCTCATGTGTTCCAGGGAATGCTCGAATTTAATGATTCTCTACGGCACATATCCCCCTCTCTTATTTAAGAAGAAACGAACGTACATTTAAAATGTCATCCCTTTTGCAACATAAGAGGGGTTACTAATTAGTCGCCTACATTGAACGAGCTTTTTCACGTCACGTGTGCAGAAAGAAATCTTTTATCTCTCATCATGTCTATAAGTAAATAAAAATTAATTAAGGAATTTTGATTTGAAAAGCTTCAGCCCTATAATTTATGTCGAATATTCTATTTTAGCAAACAAGCCACAAGCGCAAAAACCTCTCTGTTTTCCTAATTATTCGTCCAAATATTGCTTATTTTTAATTAACAAAAAGTACCACAGAGTCAAGGAGGCCATCCGCTATTAAGTGCTTCAATTAAATTCCAATTTTAGATTCGAGTCTTTTATTTCAACACGGTCTAACAATAACCGTATCTTATTAACGTAAAAAATAATAATTGATACTAATTATACTTGTCATTAGCTTTGTACCTTTTATTGGCACGATTAATCGAGCGAAAAAAGTCCGTGTAAAGTTAAGATTTGATTTCGGCACGAGAATGAGCAAACATGAGACGGATTTGTTACTTGGAGAGAAGTTAAGTCATCGCTTAAAACAAAGCTATATTTAATATTTACTAGTACCATTATTTATAAAACTCACAAACCATGACATAATGATGAAGAAATACAATAACGTAAACATCGAATTGGGTATAGAAAGGTTGATGTCCGGATATAAAACGTTCGGAAATATTCATAGGGCTTCGAAACTAGGGCATTGAAGAGACAATGTTTATATAGTTTGAGAGGAATGATTCAGTAGTCAGATAAGGAATGTTTGTTAGTATACTAGTATTATTAGTGACTTTAATTAAAACGTAATATCGCGCCTATTATCGCCGAAGAGGTAGGCAGAGGTGTAGTACACTCCCATGTTTCACCAGTTACGTTCACGTCCCACTATGGAATAGGTGGTGAGTCTATTGCCATGCACCGGGCACAAATCTACATACGTACATACTTATAGATGTCAAAATTAGTAAATACGATTGTAAATAGTGATTCATACGTAAGGTAAGGGCGCTGATGTACCGGTTAGTGAAGTTAAGACGTAAAACCACTTGCAACTGATCATAGCAGGGTACAGTTACAAAATTATATTAAATAATAAAACCGGAAGTAGGAAAAGTATAGAAAATATCAGCCATTTCCAACCCTGTCTATTATTTAAATTAAATAAAGTCTTTGTATCTTCTGTATGTAAAAAGATTTCATGCATAAAATAAACGACAGTTATTTTATGTTACCCTAATTAAAAGTGGTGACCCTATTCAAAAGGTGTGACATAACAATTTCACACATTATTACCCGGACAACAGCGGATCGATTATCCGGGTCGCGAATTACCCGGGTACGTACGGCCGCAAGTGACCGGAATTGATGCCGGTTAATTCGCTTCGGTTCTTCAGCTCGTAGCAACACGAATTTGTTTAAAATAATGTTAGCGAAAATTTTTGTCCAACGCAACAGGTAACGTAATAATACGTTTGAATTTCCCTGCACGGGTAATTAGGGTACGTTTCATCTGTTATTTGTGCGTCCAATGGTGTAAGGGGCGAGCCTATTGACGTACCGGGCACAAAAATAAACCCCAAGATATTTGACCTCACTGGAAATCGAACCAACAACTCCCAGCTCAGTGGTCGTCTACCACTCCACCGGAAAGCTATTCAAAACTAACCGCCCTGATCAAACCCGACTGTGAAAGTTTATGAGCATTTCCTTTTAATTTAAATCCTTTTCAATTGTACGTCGCTTCTCCTCCTATAGAGAGGATTTCAATTAAAAGCTTATTTAAACTGAGCGTTGCAGTTCGATTCCAAGCTGAAGTAGCAGTTAGCGCTGCTCGTTGGTTGTCGAGATCGGATATTTTCAGTCATCTCATTATATTTTTAACATAAAAGCGAGGAATCGTTTGGAAAACTGCGAAGTACTTGCAATGATCTAGTGTTTCTTTAATTTGTTCCGTCTTCACCGACATACCTAGGACTTTATAATTAAAAATAATCACATCATTGTAGAGTCCTGTTGAGTTGAACATCAGCCCTCTATTACAGAATGCTATCATATCTGAATCAACAACTTGACAATCCTAGTACTTATAAGTCTCATATAAAACGAGGCGTGTGAAATCTATTCTCATTTGTAACGTGTCCTTAACCCTTCTCTTCTAAGTCAAGACTCGTGACTATTATTAGTCACGAGTCTTGACTCAGAAAAGAATAGAGATGAGTGGGTTATTTATTATAATAATAACGTCACGCTAATTCCTTTCGGTGATAGGCAGAGATGACCGAATGCTAGTATCGCTATCGTTATAAAAGTGACGTATTTTTTTATTGGGAGAGGTAGAATCGGTTCACTGAAGCTCACGCGGATACGAAAATTTCTGGATCGCAGTATATATGTATATCACTACACATTCAAAGCCCAAGTTACGGATTCCACGAATCGCGGTTGCAGTTGACTCACAAAAGAAGATGTTTCAAAATGTGCCGCAACAATATTTGTCATCTCAATATTATGAATTGAAATGTCAATTTTATTATAGAGTTAACATTATTTCTGCTACTTCAATAGTGTTTCCGTTCCATTTGTCGAGAAAAGGACTCTTCAACGGGAATTGAAATAGCAGGAGGGTTTATTTATATGTATTTAAAGATACAATAATATGCGTTATCGGCGGGCAATTTAGTTCAATGGTTGTAGGATCAATACCCACGTTTGAGCCAATGTTTTTGTCATGATTCTGTATTTGCATATAAACAAGATATATTATTAATAAATAAAACATATTATTACTATCGTGAAACGTAACGTCACGCCTATAATCCCCAAAGAGTTAGGTGTAGGAGTGTAATGTACACCCCGAGTCACATTTAATGTTATAATTGTGTTGTGAGCTACATATAATTATGTTAGTGATATATGTAAATATTTGACTGCAAAGGAAATCGAACAAACAATAATATATATAAATGTAACATTGCTATGTATTAAGTAATAAATAATATTTACTTTAACCACATCGTAATAGCCGTAATAGCCCGTAAATATTATTATTATTAAATTTTTTGTTCCGCGACTCGTACGTGAAAAATGTAGAGAACGTAAAATAACCGTAAATCCGTAAAGCTTACGGATTTTACGGGTTTGTCGAAGTGTGATAGTGAAAGGATCATATCGGACTGAAATCGTATCGTGCGTTATTTTTTATGTTTAAGATCAGAAGTAGCTGCGCACTTTAAATGGTTATCGGACCTTGTAAGATTTGAGTATCGTACCTTGTAAGAGTTGAAAATACACTCATACTTAAAAGCCTCGTTAATTGAGGTAGTTGTAAGTACGACTGTTGGTCTAGAGATTTTGGTATCAACTCTCGGCTCGGGTTCTATTAGATTGTACTAACTTTTTTTTCGAAATTCTAGTAGTGGCTCATCAGGCACTAAACCATACGCTTAGTGCCCGATGTATGGCAATAGACACACCCCTATTTTATAGTGGGACGTAAACGTAACTAGTGAGACGTGGTAGTGTACTACACCTTTCTGTCTACCTGCTGTTCGGGGATTACAGGCGTGATGTTACGTTTTGTTACGTTTTAATACAATTATCGTAAAGCTAAACTGTTGAGTTTTTCGACGTAAGTGTAAGAAAGTTAGTTGCGGCAATTTTGAACATTACAATTAAAATTAATCACTAAATATAATTACTTAGTTACAAAGTTGGCGCTATTTTCTAAGAACCTCGTTAACGCTGGCATTTGCAACTTGGTTTTATCCAATACAAATTGAAACTTTATACTTTATGACAACGTAACTTTGATGCTTAATTAACTCAAAAATCTCATTAATGCAAATTATACAACTCTTTGACTGGCTCGTTGATGATGCGCGACTGCTGGTCAACAGATCTTGGGTTGGATATTCGGGTCGGAAAAAGTACTATTGTAATTGTCTAACTTCAAATTATCAACCGTAACACAGAGTGTGTATGACGTACGGCAATAGACACCCTAATCCGTGGTGGAACGTACAACAAAACTAAATAATCCTTGGAGTATATTCTTATCACACTCCTCTGCCTACTCCGTAAGGGAAGTACAGGCGTGATGTCAAGTTAGAGCATTCGCTAGGTTCACGCGTTTATCGGGTAACTGCTACAGTAGACCGCGAGAAGAAAACCGTTATATGAAGAAGAAAAATGATAAAGAACTAATCTGTTAACTACGTGATTCTTATTTAGTCTGCCGTAGCTGCTAAAATTACCTTTAATGAATGTAAGACTTAATTGGAAGCTTAACACACTGCTCTTATAATTACGATTTAATTCCATAATAATATTTGCAGTCATTACGGGGCTCATTTTGGGTCGCTAATGGTGTGGTGCGGTCGGATGTAGGCTGACGAGCTCACGATATATACCTACACATCTACCTTTGTATATACCTGTATATATTGAGTGATTTTCGCGCCTATTTTTCGTAGCTGAAGTATTTACCTGCTACAGTTCTGGTAAATTCCTTTCGCCTCTTTTAGATTGCTCTAAGTGGTCGTCCGAGCCCGTCTGTAAATAATTTTAAACTATTGCCCCGGCCATCTTTTAATACATCTCCAATTTAATCGAAACACTATGTGCTGTACCATTAATGCATTTTTAAAAATTTTATTTATTTTGCCCCTTTTGTGTCGGTCGGATCTAGTAATTGAAATATTACCTCCCGACAATTAATCAATCGATCTGAAGTTTCGTGTACATTTTTAATGCTGATGATTATATGAAAATGATGCCTATTCATTTTCATTGTAAATTGGAAATGGCTACCGCCTCAAAATAGCGAATTGCATGTTTTTTTACAACTCCCTTAGCCTGAATTTCAAATGAAAGAGCTCGACAACCATATTAAAGTACGCTGTACTTTAATATGGTTGTCGAGCTCTTTCATTTTCGAGAGTTTCAAAGCTTTATAAAAGATTATTATTTGAAAAACTAAATACAGGATATGATGAATAATAATATGTTGAATAAGATATCGCGGAAAATCAGTGCAGAAATAATGCCTGTTGGTAGAATGATTTGCAATTTAGTTAAAATATTTGTATTTTTTTTAATATGAATAATAATTATTATATTGTAATTTTGCAGTAAATAGTTCATCTGTACTGCAATAGATGGCGCTAGAACCATTAAAATCCTAGCAAACATTTCAATTTATTAGGAATCAAATCCCTTAAAGTGTAACACACTTATGCCTACTTCTTCGGTGATTACAGGTGTTAAGTTACGTTAAAACGTTTAAATTTGTGGTTCTACCTTAGAATAATAAATAAAGGCTCTCTGTCCTAATCAGACAAGGAAGTCCCGGGTGTGAGCTAGCTTTGTGTATAATTAAAACTCATTCAACTGCGTTAAGACGTATTCGGCAGACAATTGTCATGTCTCTACGTTTAATGAAATACCGGATATTTAACTTGAATCTTGGTAATTACAATTCTACGTAGAAGTTGTATGAATATAATATTGCGAGTTTCCATAATGCTTACAAAATGAGCCGTTTAAGAAATAAGTGACAATATTTTTCCGTGAAATTGAAAGACATAAAAGAATTAATTAAATTCCTAGGTACGTACGATTCATCCAATACGAAGTACATACTTATGTATACCTATGTCACATCTTTAAGGATATACATTTGGCACCGGGTATTGCCTGCCTATCCCGTAACGGACTGCGCGTGACGACGTAATAATAATTCTGGTCCAACCTTCTATTTCTCGGACTTACAATGCCTTAAAAGCCTTGAACGAACGTATAATAAAGCAATAACTTATAGCTGCCAACTATAAAAAAGGCTGTGAAGCCTTCAAGAGCCGCCGCGTCATGCCAGCGTCCAGAGATCATTAGATAAGTTAGCTAATATCATAATCTTTTCTCCAATTTTCCATTTCGTTTCGTTGCTTTTATTTGTATGTAAACATAGTGACATTTGGCCCTCGGCGCTCTCTGCCTGCCCCGCAAGGGACCCGGCGTCGTGGTATAGCAATAATAACGTTGAAATCACAATACAGTTCGACTCGTTCCAAACTATTCACGATTTTGCCTATTAAAGTTTTACTTCTCCATTTGGATCCATTATTGGGTTAACAACGCCCCTTGAATTATAGAGCGCGGTCGAGTACATCCGGGCGGGCCCGAGAAATGAGACTACGTAGTAATGTGTTAAAATATTTATGTCGCCGTAACGTTTCTTAATCGCTAGTGCGCTGCTAGTTAACCCATATGTATGCTGGGTTCTTTCACAGAGTGGGACAAGGTATTGTGGAGTTGTTATAATTCAAAATTCCTACTAGTAGCTCGCAGTTTGTGTCCGGGGCATGGCAATAGGCCCACCCGTCTTCCGCGGAATGTATAACGTAAGTGGAGATCGTGGGAGCTAACCACACTCCTATGCCAACTGCTTCGGGGAGATGTAGGCGGGTTGTAATGGTGTTATATTATTTTTTATTACATATTTGCAGTACACACAAATGTAGAGTTCAGGTAAATTAAGAATAGACCACTAAAGGAGAAACTCGTTAAAAATTGGCGTCACGCGGCCGCGCGGCCTGTTCGTTCGGTGAACTTGATCATCAAAATATTTTTAATTTTCCCTGTTTATTCTCTGCACCAAAAAATAATCGTCAAAAAAAATTTTTCAAAATAAAAGCGCGTGTTATGTACATTGCATGACCCATCCAGAGATATCGAAGGCATAAATTATATTATTGTTAGTGAGTACTATAGACTATATTCTTCTGCCTACCACTTCGGAGAATACGGGTGTGGAGTTATGTACTACATACAAAGTTAAAATAAATACATTATTATTGTGTTTTAATTGCATTATACTGTTTCATCTAGCTTCACTTCATCACGATACCACTTATTCTCCCTACCTAATGTTGATATGTAGCAGGCGCTCATTATGAAAGTTTCTGTACTGTGAGTACTGAGCGCACAAAGGCCCGTGATATATTGAGCCCGCCTTATTTAAGTGAAGGGGTGGTGCAGTATGCAATGCGAAATTCTTTTTCAAAATAATCCATATTTCTGTTTTGGTTTTAATATATTTAGTATTTTTTGTTGTCTCAAGTAAACATCAAAAGTGTAGTAATATCAGAGTCGGAAGTATCTTGAAGTGGCGTGCGTGTATGAAAAGTATGATGGATGGCAAATAAGCAAATTTAAGTTTTAAGAAGACAGATTTGGTAGTTGGTGCTTTCTGTGTGTCCCTTAAAGGCTCGGGCGTAATGCTATACGAGTATTAACAATAAATAATAAAATTGTATCGTCTTTGTGACACAAGACCTTCTTAGATGTCTGTTATTATTACAGACGTGCCTTACATTAAGACTGGAAGGTGTGTGTAAAGCAGTGGTCTGAGCAATTTTTAAAGAGTCCCGTCGAGCACGATGAGCTTATCTTGTCGGAGTAAGACACACTGCGAACTGTAGTCAGTACAAGAGCTGGCAGTGAGTCTTTTACTACGGTACCAGTGTACCTTTCGATTAATAAATCCGCGACTTACCTGTCCAAAACTTTACAAAGGGGTCCCGGCAACAGTAAGCTATGACGCGGCAAAAAAGGGATCGACGTTCCGTTCTGGATTCAATTTGTGATTTTTAAACGACAGATTAAAGTCGCCGGTCGGTGCGGTTTGAATGGAATTGGATTTTAAATTGAAATTGAGAGATTACTTTGTAGGTTTATATGGAACTTTCAGTTTTACGTGTGGTTCTCTTGTGTACGTTTTCTTGTATGTATAGTTTCTTCTTTGTAGAGATTGTTGTGTATAGTTTCTTGTATGTAGAGTTAATAGAATATAGAGCTTCTTGTATGTAGAGTTTCTCGTATTTAAAGTTTGTTATATGTACTGTTTTTGTATGTAGAGTTTGTAATATGCAAAGTTTATTGTATATACAGTTTCTTATATGTAGAATTTCTCGTATACAGTGTTTCTTTTATGTAGAGTTTCTTCTTTGTAGAGTTTGTTATATGTAGAGTTACTCCACATATCACATAATTGAAAGTGGGGCTTGGCGGCGTGTGATACCATAACTGCAGTGGGTTTTAGTCTACTATTGTCTTGTAACAATCCGCTAGAATCATCTCTTACTATAAGAATTATCTGCTACATGACGCGAAAAACTTTGTCAAGGTTATAAAACTGATTTCAGTATCTCAAGATAAAAATACTAGTATAAAAATAAAATACATAACATACAGGCAAGGAAATTGTCTTCACTTTGTGCTTTATAATTGTTCGACATTTTTACTTTGTGTTTTAATGAAGTTCAGAGCACAAAGGGCAGGCGGGTGCCTCGAGTTATCGAAGGTAATAGGTTACCATGAAGTTAGGGGTTCACGAACACGGCTTTTAAAGTTATTTAACCTCACGGTGGTTTATCGTGGTCTCATTTACGCAACTGAAATTTTCGTGACCGAGTGCAAAAATTTAACCTGAAATTTCGTATAATATGACTGACCCGGTTGAGCCAGTCGTTAGAGAAGCCTATGGCTGAACCAGGGATCATGGGTTTGGTTCTCTCCACCATTTTATTGTTCCATTATTGGAAACGAGTCTCTTCTCATAACAATAGCGTTTTAAGTTATAGCTACCCACGCTGGGCAAACACGGCCTGTCAGTGATCTAATGTGCAAAGATTAAATGTAATAATTTATGAGATCCTATACTAAACACAATTTTTAGTAACGTCAAAATAATACATGGCAATAGGCTCACCACCTATTCCATAGTGGGACGTAAATTTAACCGATGAAATGTTGGAGTATTCTGCATTCCTCTTCCTACCTCTTCGGGGATTACAAGTGTGCTGTTACGTCAAAATATTCATTATTTATGCCACAATGAGCTCTTCGTATTTGTTGAAACATATTGGTTAATATTAAAACGAATATTCAATTGCGGAATTTAAGATTAAAATTTTAATTATCCACTAGCTTCATTTGTGAAAGTTATGAAATGTTCCTGGAATTTTTTTATGCCTTAAATTCGAGTGACATTTAAATATGGACATAAGCAAAGAGCTTTTCAATATTTTATTATCATTTTGTATCATATATGAATGAGTACGAAATTAAATGAAAATGAACTTATGAAATGTGAAAGCCTTCGAGCCTTATTTGTACGCCCGTTATTACTGCTCGATTAAACACCAGTCAAGAATTTATTTGTTAAAAAATGTTTATAACCATTCAAAATAACCTCAAGTCATATTCCCACCATGGCTTAAGCTTTAACCGGAGCTTAACGCTTCATTCTGCTTAAAACGATTAATAATTGCACAAAATTATATATACATATGTAACACGGTAACTTAGTTAAAAGCGTACAAAGTTTCGCCAGGACCCGTTCAGAGACGTACTGCCATGTCGCAAAGCCGACAAAGATTCCACAAAGTCACTAAAAATCCTCGACGTCATAAAGTCGCTCGTATTAATTTCATACCTATTTCAGAGTCAGATCTCAGTTTATTTAGGTACATATAAGACGAGTTTACAACCTTCTTAATAAGGCTTTCAGATGATTACTGAGGCTACATCTACCCACATTGAACTAATTTTCCAATGCAAACATCTGAAGTTAGCATAATGTACCGGTTGCCTACGCCCAGAGTTTGTCAATCCTGATATTCAAAATCTCCTATAGAATTGCGGATTCAATTCCAAACCGGCGTAAATTCTCGTGATATGAATGAAAATCTTTACAACTATCTATATATGTATTTATTTAGAAATATACTTGTACATATATTACACTTGTCAGTCATCTAAGTTATATCGCGCAATATTTAGCTTGGCTATAAAAGATTCCATTGCGTTAGTTTACTAAATATTCTGAATAAAATATTAATTAATACTATCTTATACAAACATTATCCTATATTAATTAACAAGTTAGTTTTATTTTTAATTACGTTAATTTTACGAATATTTACACCTACTACGGCAGATTAAGAAAAAGTAAAAAGTAACTTCACGCCTGTAATCCCCGAAGAGGTAGGCAGAGGAATGCAGAACCACTCCCACGTTTCACCAGTTACCAGTATATAAAATTTATATACTCTTAACTATAAGAGTATATATCATCATCGTACATCGTACCTCATTCGACAAATAATAATTAGCTAATCGTTTGTTACAAAAAGAATTATTTTAGTTTGTAACCCAACAATCAATTAAATTACAACATCTGATATTGCAGTAAAATTGAACACGATCAGAAAAATCCAATTATTTCTGTTGTCACTCGATGCTGTACTCTCTCGCAGTCTCAAGCACTGACGCTTTTGTTACGCGAGCGCGCGAGCGGGGCAGAGCGAGTCAACAGTTCGGGGCGCACTGGCCGACACTGAAACTGCCCCCGGCACTGTTTGTGTTTGTTCCACGACTCGGGTGGAGCGCGACTACTTAGTGATTCTCGCTGTCACTACTCGTAATTGTTATTCAAAACTCAAATTAACGACTAATTTCAAGAAGTTTTGTTTGTTCCCCGTTTGAGCTATTGTTAAGTTATTGAGGTGAAAGTGGTATTTATGCTACATTGACTTGCCTTGTTTAACGCATCTATTGACTCACAAATCGATAATATTGAGCAAACATGAGCTAATAAATCGAATCATACGTTTTTTATTTTTTCCAAGTTTCGATTTCATTTTTTTCTTTTTCAAAAAATTCTTGTTATTATCCAAGCGAATGCCCAAGAAAATGTTATCCTTCAACAATATTTATTGTCGTTGTTTGCTGTCGTTACTTCCGTCGACAAATATCTATTATACACACATTGAGCAGAACGTGTACGTTATATACGTTTACTTAACGGCAAGTAATTCGAAGCGAGACGATATTAAACTATTACAAAGACAGAATTATTTACGCATAATGCCTGTAGGGGGAAATGTAGTGTGATTATTGACAGAAGAGAGAAAAATGCTGTTGTACAGATTAAACAAAATTCTAACAATTATATCAAAGCAATATGTATATCTCATAACAGGCAATAATTATTATTTCCCCGTACCCTCTATCGTTTAAGCGTGAATACGTCGGCGCGTGGCCCGTGGGTGTGTACTTGTGTATAGGATACAGCGCGCTGTGCCCGCGCGTGGGCGGGTGTCGGCGGCAGTTACCGGGGCTCGTCGCTACATTATTGTTGTTACAATAATGTCACCACACTGAGTCGCACCGCACGTAGCTGCGGCCGCGGCTGTCCTC
>DWTO01002363.1:0-14124 GCA_018244755.1 Jemadia pseudognetus
GAGTGGAGACCGCGACTCGGCAAACGTAGTGTAGGACGCCCGCCGATCAGGTGGGATGACGATCTGCGAATGGCTGCAGGCAGACGCTGGTTGCGGCAAGCCGAGGACAGGGCACGATTGCGCTCGTTGGGGCGGCCTATGTCCAGCAGTGAACTGAGCTAGGCTGATGATGATGATGAAACAGCAGTTGCCGGTTGTCTTGCTAGTTTTAGCCATTGCTAATTCAGTAATCATATTTTTGGACTAGTGCAGATATCCGTGAGTTGTTACAAACAGCCAGCCAGCCTGTCATCCATCTCGTACTCTGCTAGAAAGTAATGTAATCCGCGGAATGCTTTTTAAAGTGAGTTACATTGTTTACAGGATTCTGAAGCTCCGACAGCCAAATGAAGAGCGATATCGCGCAGGAGAAACTTACTTGTGTGCGAGGGATGCTCGAGGCGACTCCACTCTTAACTATTCTCATTTAATTACTCTTATTATTCTGGTAAATATCATCTTCATGGCTGAAGATATTGGATCTAGGATAACAAGATATTGTTGCGGCGCCCCCGCGCCCCTAGCGTAGGAATTGAATAGATTAAGTGAAAATATGACACCAACAGACGAGAGCCGATGGCGGTGAGCGCGGCCCCGCCCGCGGGCTCCCGACTTCGATTCAGATGTTTTTTGTTCATTTATATTTTTAAGCTATCGGACGTCGTAGCGCTGACGTTGCCGGGCTGTTATTTTACATTTTGTAAAGTATGAAATATATTTTTTAATTCGTTTTTTTTAAATAGAGATATATAAGTAGACGAAGCCAACGACACGAGTACAGAAAGTTTAGTTTTATCTCTCTGTAGAAATGCGAGAGTACATTAATCTCTGCGGCTTCTTGGCAGGTTGCTGCGGCGGTGGTTCTATTATTGATCTTGATGTATATCTATGTATCGTCTATAGTAGTTTTTAAATATTTTTTACGATATAACCACTCGTATCTTGTGCCATTTTTTTCGCTTGGCAATTGTAAGTTTTAACTGTAATTTTATATTGTTACAAATAAAATGTTTGATACATCAACACGATCTATATGTAGGCAAATATTTTACCACTTAACGTTTTGATCATACACTGAATATATTCCATCTGAAATTTGTATTTCACTATATATACGTGTAATTTTATTAAGTGTTTAATAATATACAGACTTTTACGTGTTCTATTCTAATGAAATCATCTTATCGTGACGTTTTATTCCAAATGAAATCTCTATTCTTCTATTCGTTTGTTTTGCGAAGTAGCTCTGAAAACGAAATTGTATTCATAAAACGTGTTTCTTTACTGTACTGTGTAAAAAGCAGAATATAAATTGATAACTATCATAGAAATTAAAAAAATATATATTATTATATTGAGTCTTTCTCATTTTTGAAACAAATTTAATACTGTTACTTTTGTCCTAATCATGATGTGTTAATAATAAACACTGATTACTTCACGCAGTTGTATGATTTTATACCCTACCTGCTAATATGTATTTTTCTATTCTGAAGGCTTAAGATACAAAAACACTGATGTTGCTGTAATGTTCGCTCGACGGTATATACATAAGAACTTACATATGTGTATAACACAAGTACGTACATATAAAATAAATATGAATTTAATACAAATGATTTATTGTCAAAATGAATGGAAAAGTGACTTGATGTCGTTTAGTTTTATTATAGAAAGGCTTTGCAGTACGTACAACCAGGACACATGTTTATGTGCATAATATTAAATAATAGCATTGCAATGAGAGGGGAAGTGTGCACGTGGTTCAAGAGGTGGTGTCCGGTCAAAGTTGCTAGGATATATTGACCTGGTCTCTAACGACTGGGTATGAAGCGGAACGCGATGTTGATGATGTTCATCTGTTGAGCTGAAATTAGATTCAGTTTTTATTTGGAGTCTATTTTTGATATTCAGGCGTAAAAGTTGCGTGCCAAAATTCAGAAATATGGTGTGTGACTCCTGAGAGAAAGTATTTGCCAAGGAATGGAGTTGTACTCGCTGATGATGATGATGAGGTATGGTATCGAGACTGACTAACAAAACAGTTCAAGAGCCAATGTATTATAATTATTCATGTACAAGCTAGGAAACGTTTAGCGAAAAACAGGCAGAACATTATACTGTTAAATATCATTAAGTTCGTTTAATCAAATTTATTACATTCACGAGTATGATTTGATGATTTTGACATTCGTAATATACAATAGTTTGCCGATTTGCACTTTCAAGTACAATCAGTGTTTTCTGAGTACAAACGGCAGCAGAGAAGCCTTGAAATATACAAATGTCGATACAACACTTGGGGGATTATTTTCATAATAGGTCCATAATAAAAGGCTGTAGCGGGTTTTATTTATTGCACAAGAAATCGTAAATTGCTTAATGATATCCGATTTATCTCCATTTATACATCACCACATCGAAGGTTTCAGCCTTACCACTACAAAACACGCATTACGCCACACTGTATATTAACAAATATATGTACTTATGTAGTTAACGATTGATAAGACGGACCGCACGCCTGGCAATGAGGTGAACGCTGCAGCACTATTCATATTGTTATTCTAAAATGAATTTTCGTACAAGTTAACTCTGTATTATTGAATAATCCGTAATTTCAATAGTCAATCTATTTATGGTGGTACAAGTGAGAAATTCCAATGTTAAGTCTTGAGCAATGGGAATTGGCAATGTTCCGAGACGGGGCTCGGCGCGCAGCGGTGCGCAGTTTGTAAAAGCACCGTTATTCTTATTTACCGCGCGCATCTCGCTTTAGGCGCTCGGTGCTAGTTTATTTACTATACATATGTACAACTAAGTATATTACGGCCCACGTGTAGCTACGGAATATGAAACACTTGCCTTTGTTCTACTGATTTTTGATTGTTTTTACGCATTTTGCCTACGCAACGCCGGCGCTGTGCTGACACCTCTTTTTAAAAATAAAGCTATTTATTACATATTACGTATTTAATTAATGCTGCGTGTATCATTACTTATACCTATAAGCGATCATTTAAGAAAAAATTTGAATAGCATAAAAAATAAAGGCTTTCTAGTTAAATTCTTTCTTGTTTAATCAATATTTTAATTAATGTTTTCATTACATAAGGTTGTAAAAATAAAACAGCAGTGAATGAACTGCCCGCATAACGATTCCGATCGTTAGATTCCGCAATACTTGCAGTACGTCTCTACTTTAATAAGAAAATTTAAATTATACAGCTACGCAGAGAATCATCGACTTATTAGAAATTCTTATCTGATAGTTGAAGCAGATGCATTAGGAATAATGACAAAATAACGGACAAAGCATTGACGAGCCATTTGGCTAATGCGAGTGACTTCGGGAAGGGTTGGCCCTGTTTATATATTAAGATTGCTTGGACGTGTACACGGAATATGAATAAAATATTAGGTATTTTATTTGTTATAAAGCATCCACAATAAGCGGCGGCGGTACACCTAATCGCCTTACAGTGAATTAAGATTAAGATACAATTTTATTAACCCATTCCCATATTAATATTAATGAATCTTACTTGTCTTCCTTTATCAAAAAACAATTTGATTATATTTTATTAATTAGCAAAAGCATCATTAAAAACTATGATTAGCACAATTTTGTAAGAGGAGTTTTATGAAGGATATGTGATAGACTGTAAAACTTATCTTACTTGATAGAGAGAATGGCGTCATTTATGCTACTATTTTAATTAATAGTTCAGATGTTTTATGTTTCACTGACCGACGATACGCGGCTCCATTCCCCTTACCATACGATGTCCATATAATATACGAGTACAAGAAAAATATTGTCTTGTAGGTTTCAAAACTTTACATATATACATTATATATTTTCACGCCAGGTCCCTTACGGTGTTGGCAGAGGACGCCGAATGGCAAATACCTATTCTTATAGACTTGCTGTGCTTCTTCTGCATCATCACTCTGTTCATAAATCACTGGTTTCAGAAATTTTTACTTTATAATTATTTATGAAAGAAAATATGTGTATATAACGGAAACTATATTGCATCGTCGGTCAGCACAGATGTCGATAGTCAGAGCAACAACGGAACGTAGGAGTACAATAAGGAGAGTGTGCAGCTAAAATTGCTAATAACGCCTTACTTATTAAACGTACAGATATATGTATTAACAATTGTATAATTCATCACAGATTTCTATGTATACTACAAGGTGCAAATGAAAAGAGCCTCCTCGAGCGGGGACTGTGTCTAATTAAGTACGAACATTACCTACTACTGATCCCGGCATACCCTGGACATTGCTACACACACGATCAGCTATCGGCTCGACGAAGAAGAAGAAGAAGAAGAACTTCACCATTGTCTTCCAATTAAAACAACTATCGTTTTTAGCCTGTAAGAAGTGATACAGATAATAAAGAGAGTTTAATATAATTAACCCACCCATGTAGAGGGACATATCTAAAGATATTAAATAAATAACAAACATTGTATTTTAAATCACAGCAATGAGATCCTCTTTCTGGTAAATAAGTATACCAAGATACTCAAAAGTACAGTACCTACTTTTTATTTTGGTACAAAGCAATTTTTGCAATTATCTTTATATAGCAGGATGGTTATCGTGTGATTATAATCTGGCTTTCACAACTTCGCTCACTGGAGCTCGTCCTGCCCACAATGGATTGGGGTTAAAGGTGAAATCGATAACTCATAGATTAAGTTTGTGGCCACCACAATACACCAGGGTATGTTCCAATCAACGAAAACATTACATTTTTAAATACACTAAGGTAAATCTGAAAATAATTTTATCGCTCTAATATATCACAAATATAACGTTACACAACTTATTGTTGTACAACAACAGTAGCAAATGACTCATTTGATGTTAGTTCATCGAAGGAGCCCATTGAAAGCTAAATACATAATATCACTACCAATTAGATTATGGCATAGGGACCAGATATTATCAAAGCGAGGATTCCGTTTAGAATTGAGTGGAAGCACTTTAACTCTTATTACGCATGGTTATACATGCATCCCAAACTAGAAGAATACGACGATTGACAACGACTGCGAATAGAATACTACGACACAAGCAATAATACTTAGAAGGAGGTGTATGTGAGCATGGTGTACATTGATAGTTAAATAAATCTAATCGGAGGATTTTTCCAATTTGCTTTAACTTGACACGGTGACATTTATAAGAGACAATAAAGCGCATGTTACCTATATATTCGTACCAAATATATAAAACAAACCAATGCTTACAAAAATAAAATACGACTATAATTACCTATAAGCTGATTTAAAGAACAGTTAAAAATCAAAACTTTTTACATTTATATCAACAGATAAATGATGAGCAACGAGTGCCAGTTAGGTACTTAGTACGTAAATACGAGACGGCAGTGCGTTCAACGGGGATTTGATATGGTGTAATTCATTCTCACGGAGGCAGCACTACAATAGCGTCAATTCACCGGTTTACAGCTATAGCATTTATATTGATCAAATCATCATCTTCGTTACATTTTACAATGCGATTTTTTCGATTGAAGACGCTTACTTTTTTCATAATTCTGGTTATCATTGAAAGCTAAAAAATCTTTTTATCGTATGTTATCAAGCCAAATTTATTCAATTATTTGAAGTACAAAGATAAACGTGTAAAGTACAATATTTACATCGTCGATGAACCTAAAATTAGGTAGATTCTACTCTCCGCATGTCGCAAATGCGTAATGTGCAAATTTTGGAAAGGTACACGTAATAACTTTAGCGCTCAGTCAGTATTCGGATGAGACCTAGCACTTCTTTGGGTATTTTTTGCTAAATACGTTATTACTTTTACACATCCGGCTAACACCTCATAGTAGATTATTGCAACATCTTGTGTAGATTAGGTACAATGAAGGTACCTACATTTGAAACATTTCTTTGAGACACAATTCTAAATAACCACATAGTAAGTCTATATTAAACGATTACATTAATTTCCAAACGTTGCTAAAATCTTATTAATATTTTGTAGAAAACACAATAACAATAATTTTACAGAAATTTGGTATGGATACGTTAAATTAGACATTTAAATCGAAACCGGTTTAAGTGTTGGATCACATTTGGATGCCAAATTAGTCGTCGGTGATATGATTCATATACTTTGTTGGCTACAAATAATGGTTTACTTACGTTAACCCAAACATATTTTTTAGGTAACAAAAATTAAGCGTTACATCATCTCAAAACTCAAATGATACAATAAAAAAATATTTTTAAACAATTTAAGTGACACATAGGCTTGAAATGATTAAACCATCGATATCAGGTGATTATAAAAGATTCATCAAATTTACTGTCAGTGATGTTACCTTTGATCGCTTAATAAAATAATAACTGAAATCATCTTAAACATCATAATGTTGACATCATCGAAATCAGACATCCGGTTGAATCTGAGCATTGTTTTTAAATAAAAGTATAATGTTACGTTGCGGGCACAGACTACTTATTGAATAATGGCGCTTCCTACGAAATTTAAAATTGGCCGTCTGTAAGGGCTTCGGAGATCCGCTTCGCTACGACAAATGTGCGTTGCATGTTGTATGAAAGATACATTAATGTATTGTGAGACAAAGCGGAAAAGTGAGCATGAAGGTTATAAAGCTTATTGGACGAGTGTGAGTCGTGTGACCGAAACCGAAAGTGTACCAGAGAGATTGGGCATGCTTCTTTCTTCTAGAATAGTTGAAGATCCAAATGACGTATATAAACCCAAGACTGCCCTGGATCAGGCCAAAGTAAGTACTGGTATAAACTCCAATTACGATCAGAGTCAGATTGCAAAAAGTACAAAAAACGAGAGAAGCCTTTGAGTCAGTGTTAGAGATGTATTAGGAGAATGTAAGGATAATGGGAAAATAATATAGAGCGAAAACGAAACGAAACGAAGCGAAACGAAATTTTGTGATAATGGACGCGAGGTTAAAGAATAAAGCCCAGAATACGAGGGTGTACCGATGTCACAGCAGCGAATCAAACCAGTTCTTGGTTGTCAGCAGGTTAAAGGATCTGTTTACATCATGGTGACACCGCGTTGCGTAACCCACAAAAATCCTAGAACGTACAAAAGAAGAAAGTTAGCGAAAAGAGAGGTGTAGAATTTCAAAGTCGATTAAAAAAAGATTTAAGGACTAACTGTATATCTACGTGATATTGAACAAGTATGGAAGGTTTTAAAAGTGGGAATAATTGATGCACAGATGACTGTTTCTGGAATTACAAGGAGAAAGGAAAAACTGTTAAGAATGTATCATTAGACAAAAACGAGAATAATGCATTTCATTAGAAAAAGTTGCGTGGATGGGGAAAGGGCGCTCATAGTAACGAAAGATATAAGGAAAATAAGAAAAAAACAAGAAAATGTAAGTCGCCACGAAGGAACCGGATCCCGGTGTAGTTTAAGGTATTCAACAGATTATTACATGAATATGTGATCGTGTATGTTATTGATTACACAGCATACCAGTGAAATAAGAGGTCTTGGCTATTTTATTTAGGTAACCTTAGTTACGCTTTTTAAACTCGAGTTACCAATGGCACGATTTGTGTGATTATAATTCGTTATTTTCCTAAGAATTAATAATTTTATTCGATGATTGAGTTTTTTACGAGGTAATCAATGAATCGTGCGTTGGGACGGGGCGGGTTAGCTCATCCGGCAAGCATTTGGGTGGTTTTTGTGATCGATGCCGCGTGAGGAAGGCCTCAGCGAACACGATTTTAAACAAATGACGGCATGAGCCAAACTCACTTAACTTAATTTGTGCTTTTTAAATAAACTGTATAATTTGAAAGATGTTCATGTATCATATAAGGACACACTTCAGTCAAACAAAACACTCATATGTCAAGTTCTCCTGCGTGCATCGTTTTATATCTTTATGTGTACATACATAATTAGACGTATCTCACCTTAACTGTTTTAAACCTTCCATAACGTTTTTTAAGGTGGCATTGGAATTGTTTTTTCAAATTTCAATACTCATTATGTCATTGTGTATCTTTAATACGGAATATTATTATTTATAAGTTATCAATTAGTTTAAAAGTTATTTTTTACGGATTAAAGATGAAAGTCGCGTCTCAAAATGAAATTATATAACAAATTCGTTACAAGGCGATAATATCCGAACAACGTATACAATGGCTAATTTCCTTGACAAATGGTTAAAGTCTCGACTAAAGGCGTTTAGATCAAAGTGTAAAGCTTGAAAATGCGTTTAATGCGGTGTTAAAGTGCGTAGTATATTGGGACACGTCATATTTGTACTAGAGCGTAACTTATAACGGCCATATTTGATTTTTTGTCACAGATAATATTCATTCATAACGCTGTTAGAGCGTCACGCGCACGCGCACGCGCATAACGCGCTTTATATTAGACATCAACGTTCATACAGTGTCGCTAATTACACTGAGAAGTATAATACCCAGTCATTAAGGAGAATTACGACGTCTGACGTTTTGCTTTGTTTTAAACATGAATCTATACTTCGTCCTATAATAGTTAAGATAACACAATGAAAAGTTCTTATTTAGCTAACGTAAGTTTAGTATTAAGCAAAACTATGGTAGTAAATTTCGTAAGAGAAGTTTTTCATATAAATAAGTAACGTTAATGTTATAGTTATAATTTGACATATGTATAAAAACTGACTGTGACTGTAAGAAAAGTAATTGTGACGTTACAAATATTTTGTGTAAGGTTGGCTTGACGAGGCTCTGACCACAGCCGATTCCGGTATTCTAAGCCGCAACAGTTCTTATTGTTATTAACTTAATAGTTATTGTTATGTGTATGCGATGCGTTGCAGGCTATTTAGGAGGTACAATAAAAATACTTCCAATTTTAACTAGTCCTTCCTGTACAACTGTTATTTAAGGTAAAATTATTTGGAATATTAGCTTTGTAAACATGGAAGTCTTTTTTAATAAGTACATAAGTTTAAGATTACACGTATTTGAACTACATGCCGAATTTGTTTTTCTCGTATAGCTATATGATGTTTTTGGACAGTGTGGAGCAAATTTTTTGTTTTGTGTCTATGCTCAATAAAGATCTCAGTTATAGAATAATTCACCAGCAATAAACACACACACACAGTACATCAATAAATGAACAGAAACTTGCTATGAGATAGTAGTTCAGGAAAATTTAAAGTTTTATTTAGCCCTAACTTAGGAAATGTTTCTCTCATGGCCACTGATTACGGATTTATAAATAAGAGTTTTTTTGGATTATGTTAGATATGGAGTCAGAAGTCTCCGAAATCGGCGCGCATGTGTGAAAAGAATGATGAATGTGGAGGAGGCGCGGCAGGTCTGTAAAGATAGAGCTGTTTGGCACTCGGTGTTCTCTGCCTACCCCGTAAGGGATCTGGCGTGAGAATATGTATGTATGTATGTCAGATATTTATGACAAAATGGTTACCGCCATTTAATTTCTTAATACTGTATGCACATTAAATTATGTTGCGTTTCATATTGCATTGACTTATTTTACTATTTACTCATGATCATATAATGTCAATAATTATTTGTAGATAGAAGATCAAGTATGTAGATCAATTATATCATTAATTCATAAGTAGGTATACACAACAGGTAGTAACACAATCGAATATGTGGGGGGAATGCAACATTTGAGTTTGGGTTTTTTCTGCGTGAATAATTTAGAGGGCTACGGATGAATTTCGATACGAAAGTGTATTGGACAAGCAGCAAATTAACATGTTTATGTTAATTACATGCCTGTCCTTTTATATGTGCTTTTGCACGTTACAACCAAGTAAATATACTGGTAGTCATTAACTAGTATTATTTAGATACAAACAAATATGTCGAAATACATTATATGACAGTTGAAAAGGAGGTTAATTATTTCACCGAAACCAAATCTTAGAAATCGATTAAATCATGTCAGTAATTTCTCTTACACTGTTAAAAAAGTGTTGATGTGTGATGTATTCAAAATTGATTTACTATAATTAATAATAAATGTGATTTAAAATGTTCTTGGTCCTTACTACGTTAAGAGTTACGTAGCTCGCCTGTTTTGTTGAAAAATATGGATTCATAAATAGGGCAATGGTTTTGATAATGTGACCATTTATGTATACCTATACCGATGGAAGTAATTTTTATACTTTGTTTTTTGGTGTACATCATATAATATTTCATCTTAAAATTTCTCTTAATTAAAAGCTGACAATTAGTGTCTATCTGAAAACTTTTCCATCTGCCATTGTTATTAATGAATATGAACCGATCTTATATATGTAAGGAAAACTCCTTTATCAGTACCTATCTATGTTAGTTTTATTCAATTTGAATTCGTTATTTTATTGCTTGGTGTAGTGACCGGCAAGGAATCCTTATACCAGAAATATGTATTAAAATTTTCTCATAACGCTTCATATCTTACGTAATTGTCAACATACAGTCAACAAAGCGACGGCCGTATATTTGATTTCTTTGTAGAGTCTATTTGCTAGATAACGTGGAGCAAATTTGCGTATGAAATTGTTAGAAGCAATTAGAGAATTGCGATACCAGGAGATGCAAAGTTATAAATGTGGACCGAGTGCACTGTGCGATGACAAAATAGCTAATGCACTAGACGTGAGAACACTCTAATGACAAAGAACTGCGAATTGTTGCCAGCTTACATGTCGCATGTTTTTGCAAGGGGAAAATTTGCCGTTATTATGTATGTTAGACACAAGTAATTTTCGAACATAATATATCTACCTATACATCCTCATTAATGGTAACTAGGTACGGTACCGATATATTTGTATAATGAAAACACATTTTAAAAAGTCCAAAATTATTTTATAACTAAATTACAATACAATGGTAAGAATCGTTTGATTAAAAAAAAGTGTAAATTCTACTAGAAAAAATACTTTGTTGTTGTTTTAGAAAGTTGTACATAGAAAAGAATTTTTTTTTTGTTTAATAAAATTATTTGATTATAAGTGAAATATGAGATGTTTGTCGTTGGGTGTTTAACGCGGCTAGGGTGTAGTTAGCTAACATGTAGGCCTAGCAGAGATACCCTTGAACCTAAGTGGCAGCTCGCGGCCGCCTTGCCAATGACCCCGAGCGCGGTGCGCGCGGCTCCCGCGGCTCCCGCGCCACGTCGCCGGCTAGTCCGTTCGCTAATTGTTATGTAACAGACTGTTGCACTAACCAAATATTTTATAACTCCTTTTAATGCATATTTATGTGACTATTCACAACTATGCGCGAGACAAATATCATCTACCTAACTGTTTGTGACAAAAAAAAACGGAACCGTCGCCAGTTGAAGTCGAACCGCTCGCTACATTTGCAATATCCACGAGATCTTCATGTGCAACTATGCTATTTTTTATTTTAATGACTTAGTTTCTGCGACGTTCCCTATCTCAATCTCAAGCTTATGAAATATTTTGTGGTATGAATAACGAATGTAGGTATCAAGCATCGCCCCGATGTTTACTAATACAGAAAATGTATACGTAGTGAAATATAAGATATATTCGGGTGCACGAACAGGTTCTCGAAACGCGAATACAGCTTCCTGCCAAGTCAGAAAGTAAGGTAGAGTCACTGAACTTGCACAGCGCTTGCTGCTTCGGAGTTTTGATTGAAAATAAAGTTATTATTGTATTAATGTACAGATAGCAAGAGTAACTTTCTTACACTGGTTTTAAGTTTTTTTACCACTTAGTCTGAACACTGATAGCTTAGTCTGTATTTGTTGCTCACTTGCGTTTTTTATGACACCGCGTGAATGAACCGAATCTATTAACGATGGCGTGGCAAAGTAGATATTCACTTCATTTGGATGTTTGATGTGCAGGTAAATCTTGAGTTTGAAATGAACATTTCTCTTGTACTGGGCCCGAGCGAACGCGAGGGCCGCGGGCGGTTGCGCTAGATTTTTGATTGATATTTTTTGTCAGTCACTTGACCACAATAAAATGACAGCGGCAACAAGAGAAGTGCGAAATAGACGTCGTAACTGAAAGTACATATCAAGGTTAGTCGCTGGCGGGCGCTCCGGAACTCGGCTAACAGTAACAGTACAGCCACGAGTGGGCAAAAACCGAGCACCATGCCCGCCACCAGAGACGCTATCACTTTTGTGCTCCACCCATTCAAATTAATTACATCAAATTTGTGAATGGACAGCCGAGCTCACGACACTTTTTGTGTATTCTCACTTACAAGGATTTAATTAGATATATGTATGTTACATTCCGCCGAATAGACTCAATAAGACGTAAATTTCTTTTCACAATTAAAGAGGAGAGAGTTCTCCGTCACTGAAACCGAATAGTGTTACTTTTCTAATGTTTTTTTGTTCAGTATTTCTATTGATTGCTTCATTTTACTGAAAACCAATTTGCATTCAGTTAACATTCGATTACTTAAAAGCGTTACGTGCGTTTCGTGTCGTTTGTGAGACAGCATCGGGCGCGCGAGCTTTGTCGACGGGTGCTTGCGCGGACACCGCTTTCTCGGCCTCAATCTCGGCCGCGAGTCGGAAGGCGCCGTGTTCTCATAGTCGACAAACCGATGTATCTATGTCGATTGCTTGTAGGCGGCCTTGAGCGGCAGCCATTAATTTGTGTGCAGAGCCGCCAGCGGGATCCCGTTATAGCAAGCGCCTGAATCTTGTGCCCACTTACCGATATCAGTAGATAGTCTCTAGTGGACTCATATGTGGAGTATTTGCCATATCCTCAGTCGTCGACCTTTTTCTGGCGCACTCTAGGCCAATAACAAAAATAATTCACTTAATTGCGAAATAGTTATCGAACTGAAAATAATCAATCCCTTGTCGGATGAAATACCGCGTTACGTAAATAAGACTAGTGCAGTTATATTTAACCTCCGTATACTATGCAAATGTATCATAATAATCGCCGCGTCCAAGAAACACGTTTTCCATAGACGGCGACTAGTATCAGGTACATTGCCTAGACTAACCCTTTTATTTATATTCATTTCATTTGTAGAAAGTAATAAAAATTTTATGATTATGAGACATAACATGCGGCGATGCATCGTTCAGTGTACTCAGCTGCTATTCGCATACCGAACTTAATTGGTTGTTTAATTCTTCTAGGCAATGACCTAAAAAATGTTGCCCGCAGACGACATTTTCGTGTACATACTGGTAATTCTAAGAGTATTGACCGTTAGGCTGGCGAAATAACCGCTGCTGGTTAGTGTTGCCAACGGCATCACGTAGACTGAAGTGTTGTGGAGATTAATGTCAACGCACTAACGAAATATAGTATTAGACAAAACAAAATATAGATATTAATAGATATTTTTTTTTGTGTATAAATCGAAATAAAAGTCTTAATCTTCATTCGCTTTTGCGAAGCTCGAGTAAATAAGTGCGAATGGAGTAGACGGAATAATTTAAGTGGAGTACGTAGTTAAGTAAGACGCCGTTCTCCGACGCCTCGCCGCCGGTGTGATCAGAATTTGTTTATGTGCCTGGGAATAGCTCGGGCAGATAGTGTTCTTGTTTGGTCAGGTAAAACCTTAGCTTTTTACGCGGAACGCTTAGCAAATACAAATAAACTTGTGAATTTTAAAAACTGGACGGCCATTTGCATACGCGGGAATAATGTTACTCTACGAATGTTTCTTTTTGGAAACGTGAGTAGCAACAGTATAATACCATTTTAAGCCCGTCGAACTTTCGTATGCATTGTTTTTACTTTTATGGTGATAAATTTAGTGTAGTGTAATTATATATGCATATAAACGAACACATATATATCCGAGTATAACTCGCGATGTAAAAAATTCCACATGCTTCCGTTAAGAGAACGGAGGAACATAGCGGATCTAGCGTTTTTATTAAAAATAGCTAAGGGCATTATTGATTGTCCTGAACTGTTAAGCAAACTAAAACTTCGTGTGCCCCATACACATAATATTCGTAAATTTGACCCACTCTCAGTCCCGGTTGTTAAGTCTAAATATCGTCGAAATTCATACCTGTTGC
>DWTO01002364.1:0-14122 GCA_018244755.1 Jemadia pseudognetus
CATGGCGATAGGCTCACCACCTATTCCATAATGGGACGTAAAAGTAACTGGTGAAACGTGGGAGGGGTTCTGCATTCTTCTGCCTACCTCTTCGGGGATTACAGGCGTGAAGTTACTTTTTTTTAAACATATATTATTATAAAACAGAAATATATGCCTATGTTAATTCTATACCTGTTAATTCTCAATTGACTGTCTCGTTGGTCGTGTTGGTTGCAAGGGCGATGCCGATGGGGAGGTCCTGAGTTCGATCCCGGGTCAGGCACTCAGATTTTTCCAATTTAGATTTTTTATTAGTGGCTTGGAGTCTAGAAATGTGCCTGGTGTATGGCAATAGGCTCACAACCTATTCCATATTGGGTCGTAAACGTAACTGGTAAAACGTGGGACTGTAGGTGGTACTATATTCCTCTGCCTACCTCTTCGGGGATTACAGGCGTCATGTTACGTAATTCTACACCGTTTTACGTCTGTACCGCGTTAACCATACTGCATTACGCTACATAAATAAATGGTGTATTTTTTTGACATGTAGGGCTCTACCGAATAAAACAAAGACTGTATATTTCCTTTTATTGTCAAGTACAAGGGCAGTGTAGCTGACACTTCGATTTAGTGCCGACCCTTGGTTTGATAAAAGTTTTTTCGCCGGTTCGCCGACTGTTAAGTACAAGTAAAACCGCCGTATGTAAGCCTTGCATTGCTTAATTATCTGTAGCTTTAAGTATAGTTATATTCAAGGTATATATTATTTATAAATTATATTAATTTATTGGTGCTAATTTTTGGTCGTTACCGGTTGAAAATAAAAAACCGGTTTAAAATAAAAAACCGGTTTAAAAAAAACCAAACCGTAATGTAAATAACGTTACGCTTGTAATCTCTGAAGAGGTATACAGATGAGTGGGTTACATTCCCACATTTCACCAGTTCATCATCCCAGCCTACTACCGTCCACTGCTGGACATGGGCTCTCCAATAGCACCCCACTGAAATCGATCTTCAGCTCTTCGTATCCTACCGCTGCCAGCCACTTTGCGTATATCGTCACTCCCCCTACGTTTCCCCAGTTACGCTTAAACTTAAAAATCCCTTAAAGGTTACTGCAGCATATTATAACATTGTACATTATTTTGTTTTGCGTATAGGTATTAGGTTTTTAGATCAAAGCTTTTTTAATTACGCATTGTTAGTAATTCACTGGACAAATTACTAAAAAAATATTCCTTGGTAGTTGACAATAATCCAGGTAACTGTGTCGACTTCGGTCCTTTAACGGTAATATTCCGAATTTGTGAATTTAGTCTGAATTGAAACGATTTGGGTGGAGAAAAAAATGGCCACATAAGGTTACTCGTTCTAACATAACAAAGACAGGAATAGTGCGCCTAAAGGGAATGTACCAAAATAAATTCGGCAATTTACGGGGGCAACGGCGATTCTGTTTGCGGCAAATGAAGACGGCGTTGAGGTGACAATTTTGGGTTGTTCAAATAAAATGACCGTCCGGGTGCGGCGGGAACGGTATGGTATTGCGGTCCGCTTGCTTCACCCGGATAGACCTTATATTAGGATTTTTATTGTACGTTACTTTTTATAAGATTGCGTATGTTAGTAGATTTCCAATGTAAGATAGATAGATAGTTCTAAGATTTTTTAGTAGCCGCTCGGAGTCCGGATATGTGCCCGGTGTATGGCAATAGACTCACCACCTATTCCATAGTGGGACGTAAACGTAACTGCTGAAACGTGGGAGTATAAAAGAAATTTACTGATATCACAAAACTATTCCTTATATGGTATAATATATCCAATATAATGATTTAGGTTTTTATTAAAGTTTTTAATTGATAAGAGAAAATTGTCATTCAAACATTTCAAAAGAGTAAACTTTCGAAATGTCAAAGCGATATTCCATTCTGTTTATACAAAGTTATTCTTGCATCTTTTAACTGTCAATAATTTCATTGTATGGTAGCGTTACACGAAATAGGGAGAAGGCAGCTTAGTAGGGACTCGATTTAACCCATTTTCCGTTAGTCCAACGTTCATAGATGCCAGCGTCTGCACTAACGAATCCCTTGTGTTCCGCGTCCTCTTGTGTTCCAGGATTTGACACACGCGCAGACAAATTCAATGTACGATAAAAATACTATCTTTGTCGTTAAATTATATCAATAGCCTTGAGATAAAGTGAATCATTATATCAATTTTGTCATTTAATATTAATTTTCTCTTTTGTTCCTATTTTGATGTTGTTAAGCGGACTAATTGTCAATAGAAGAGTTCACTTATGTACTCGACACTATATTATACCAACATATTATGTTCATATTCTTAAACGCAGTACTGGGAATAATCATTAAGGTTATAAGCCTAAGGCATAACTGGACGTAGGTCTCCCTAGAGGTCTTTTGCACATACATATTATTTAACTTAAGTTTGTACAATTACAAACAAGGATCGGCATAGTTTAAAACGTAACAATCACGCCTGTAATCCCCGAAGAGGTATACAGAGGAATGTAGAATACTCTCACGTTTCACCAGTTACGTTTACGTCCCACTATGGAGAAGGTGGTGCGTAGTCGGGATAGTTTTACTACTCTTTATTTAACTTTAATTTCACGATGAGCACTTGAAAAATAGCGGCGTTTACAGTGATGTTTGGCAAATTGATAAACGTTTGCGGCGTGATAAATGTTTTCGCTCATCCGCGGCGCTGGCTGCGCGAGATTGGCTCTCTGTACACGTTCTATTCGCTCCCCGTCCTGTTAGGTTTCCAATACATTTGGCGGGTAGCGGGTCGGCGACTACCTACGTGCGTGCTTTAGTAATGCACACCACATTACGTACAGTTGTACACACGTATGGAGTACACGACTCTGTAATTACATATCTAGGATATATGCTGAAGGATTTGGCTTGGTGATAGTGTGTTAATGTCCCGTTACTAATCATTTTTCTCTTACTAGTCACGCCAGATCGCTCACATGGTAGGCATAAAGTGTCGAAAGTCGCAAGGGAGAATACATAGAATCCGGCGTGCGTGTAAATTAAGATGATTTTGAATATCCTCATTGACCTGACATGTCGGGTCATGTCAGGTGTATGAGAATAGAGATATTTGACACCTGCCACTCTCTGTTTTTTTATTACCGGTGAAGATGTCTGAATAAAAGCAAATAAGTGAGAAAGTTGGAATAAAATGCTCTACAAGTTACGTAATATATATGCTACACTTGTAGAGGAGTGGGGCGTTAAGTGACTGCACTCAATAAACATTTTAATTGAATGACAATCAGAATTTTATACGATAATTTTTCACAAGTATCTGTACTTGATACCGTGATGTAATGTTGGTGTTTAGAGTATATATTTATTTATTATTAGTAATTTTCCTTTATAATAATCATGCTAGTGGTTGTGGGAGACGAATTTACATGAAATTTCAGTTTAACATTACAGTTCGAGTATATTTGGTTAATGAATTCGTAAATTATTTGAATAATATAATTTTAGTTTCCTACTTAGCAGCCCCTGAAGAGACAACACTATTAAAGGTTTTATTGTTAGAAAATATATTGTTATACAAAATTTTGAGGGAATGCGAGAAGCGATGACGTCATCTTTGTATATTAAATATGGTTGAATTTCGACTCAACTATTCTTCTTTTTTGCATATATGAAAGTATTTTATTTACTCTACGTATTGTTTTGTTTCAGTATATAACGTGACATTAATCATAAATTTGTCATGATATTAAACAACATTATGTGCAATAACATATGTCTTAACCCTCCAATTAGGAGAAGAGATAGTGTCCAATAGTTCAACGCTAAAAGGGTGGAAATAAAAATGTGCAATATGTTTCCTTCAATATTAGCAACACACTACGCTTTGACAGGATTCTAACGCATTTTGTAGTCTGTCCGCGGCTGTACATTTTATCGGCACGAATTCAGCGTTCCGCATAATTCCTGTCACAGACATGCATACGCTGCAGTACCTGAACAGTTGTTTCAATACATCCAGAGGCGGCTGTGTCGAACAGTCAACTTTGAAACAAACGATATAATATACACGAATTGAAACACCCTGTACTAGCTGTTAAATCCGCCGTTGCTTGGTTAGAAACATAAATATATATGTAGGTATATTACACTTAATGTAACAATATGTATCACAGTTTTATCTTTAACAAATTTAAAAAAAAATGTAATTTAAATGTCTTAGAAAGTTTTGGAAATATCCGCGACATATTAGAATATTTTTGAATATCATAAGTCATTCCAGATTATAGTCTATCTATGTGTAAAGCTTCGGTCAAATTCGTTTAGCGCTTTCAGCGTGAAATAGTGACAAGCATACATACAAACTTTCGCAGTTATAATAGTAGTTAGATTACAGTGAATACACGCGCGTATTCCCATAACAGTCAGCATCCATTAACCGAAACATTCAGTACAATTCCTGGTGCTTCCATGTGTTGCTCTGGAACTTAGAACGCGAGACGTTTCATTTTGCAAGGTTTTAAAACGTGCAAGAGATTTTAATGCACTTGTAACAAGTTTACTAGTAAATACTTAACTTTGCCCATATTATATTAAATTTAGCGAATGTTTCTGTATTTATTACTAGCGACCCGCCCCAGCGTCGCACGCTTCTAGAATTGCGATTGAACGATTAGTAAATTGTTGATAATATGACCAGTTCCACATGGTTTAACAATTTTAATTTGTTTTCTAGTTGTCGTGTACTTTATAACTTTTTTAGTGGCGCCATTTTTATTCAGTTTTAAAATAAAAATAAGCTTATTTTGCCATAAAATATATTAAATAGATATATGGCGTTGTAACACTTTTTGTAGTTAGCGATGTGTTTTACATGACAGTTGTACATTATTTTGTTCTACCACCAAATGATTTAGCAGCTCATGCGTTGTAAGGGATTTCGTAGATCTATTATTTTCACTTTGGGTCATATTATCGGAGTAGGAATTCCTATTATAATTAGAAATAATATATAGCTTATAACACTCCGTGTTAACTTCGAATTCCACTGGTGCAAGAATGTTTAAACTCGGATGGGTAGTTTTGATGATTACCTCCTACTTACAAACTCACACTAATATAATCACTTTACAGTATTGATATAGAAGTGTAGTTTAGTATTTATAGCCTATTGTATAGAATTCAGTGATCTCTGTTTGTACCGTAAGGGACATGACGTGATTATATATTATTTATAATAAAGTGTTGTATCGAATAGAATTCAATTTATAATTTTTGCATTACATTTCTTATTTGATCACTTCACACGTTATATGATAATTCGACCGACGGAGTTATTATTAATCTTAATTCATTCATCGTTTCACTATTAGAGAAGGGTCTCATTCTAAAAGAAGAACAGATAACTTTATAGCTCTCATAATAAATGCGACAAGGACTATCGCAATGATTTCCTTCACGGTTATAGTAAGTGACCGGTAATTTTAAAAACGCACATCACCTTTAAACACAAAGGTGCGCCGTAATTCCAACAACGAACTTCCGGAAGCAAACCCAAAATATAAAGCTCTAGAATCAATTCGTTGTTACACTAGTCACATGTGCTATAAGGTCTTTGTATGCTATGCAATATTTTACTCTCTTTGTTACGCTACCTTTGGTATAATAGACTTTTATTCAGTGATGATTTTAGAACAAACAGGTCAGGTCGCGATTAGTACTGGGTGCGATGGCGCACTTTGACAGAGGCCTAAGGACCTGGCTGAGGACTGAGGCTGATTGTGATGATAATAATGATGATGACGCTCTCGTCATCATCAGACCTTAGTCTGTGAGGATAGAAATTTTCGGCGCTCCGTTATCTCTGCCTACCCCGGAAGAGACCTGGTGTGACGATAACCTTTAAGCAACAAGTATAGAACTATGTATACTCTATCATATATTTTTATTATTACCTTGTGCTCATGGCGGGTGGCGCAACGTTCCTTTGTTCCGTGGTTTTAACCCTTACAATGGAGGAGTAATTAATGAATAACAGTTACGAGAGGCAGAGAGAAACTTAAGTAACTAGTTATCTTGGCAAAGTATCATGATATGATAAGATACAGCAATAGTGGTTAAAATCAGAGATCAACGTAAAAATTTAAACACATGATTAGTTATATGTGACTATTGTGAATATAATGATAATGAATAATCAGATATCAAGGAGAGAGAGTAAGAAGAAAAGTAAAAAATTTCATGATTATTTTCAGCTTGTCTCAGTCCACTGCTGGACATAACTCTCCTTTAATGAGTGCAATAGTTTCATTATCTTCACTAAACGAACATTGATTTTGTAATTTAATGAAATATGACTTAGACCATTTTAATGAAGTGATTCACCTATTCGTTTCGCATAGAATTATTAAAAAGGAACGACATTGTAGTACATTATAAAGAAATAAATTTAAATGACAAAAAATATTGTAATTTTCTTCTATAAGCCAAGAGAGAATGATTCGGTTTGTCGCAAACCCGGCATTACAGAGATTTATTTGCCTATTTGAGGTTCGGATGTCTGTCTCATCTCGACCTCGTACTTGTACGCTTCATACAAATTGAAAATCAATGAAGCTTGGAATTCAATTTAATATGAAAAGCTATTCTTTATGTTCTTATAATAAAACCGCCATAGGCAAATAAGTCGTCGACCAAATATGACGTTGCCACGAAATCTCTTTGTAGTTGCGAGCTGAATATTTTCTTCCGGGTTAATATTTGTCGATATTGAAACAATCTCCATTGTTCGCTTCGTTGGATTATTACAATTCTTATTCGATTTTCTTTTAAAAACCATATCTTGGTTATACTATTATGTAGCTGTAATCATTAGGCAACTTTGGTTGCGCTTATAAATAAAAAAAATATAAACTAAAAAAAACCTAATATTGAAATGGTAGTAAAAGCTGTAGAGCAATGTAAATATACATATAGTTTATATATTTGCACCACTTACAAACAGGTTTGATATATTAATAAATAGAAAAAAAACGTATGTTTTGTGTAGGTACGTACCTATTTATTTTATTGGAACCTTTTGTGTATCATTTGTTTATTTACTGATAATGCATTGAATTATGTTTGTACTTTTACTTAACGTAAGAATTTAGCGTAATGATAGTGAATTAATTACGCAGTTATAATGTTTACTACTTCAATTTCGAAGCTAAAAGTCTGCTTGTGTGGCGATATGACCGTCCCTTACTCTATGGTAGGACGTAAAGGTAACGAGAAATGTGGGAGTGTACCGCACTCCTCTGCTTACCTCTTTGGAGATTAGTGGTATGATATTACGTGTAGTATTTTAATAATATTATTATTATTCAACAAAGTGGGATGGCAAGGCAGTGTGTTCAGGATTACGCTCACGTTTCTACAGTACGCATTGGTAGAGTTATAATTTAATAGTTAACCCATCTGTCACAAGTTGTTAGACTGGCGTGACGACCGCCAAGCGCGGCATTCCAAGTGGTGATCAATGATTACTTCGTATAACTAAGTTCAGACAGTTACGCGTATTTTTCCTACACTCTGATTAATGTTAGCAATTTATTATACACAAATTTCTACAATGTTTCATGAATTTTCAACAGTTTGTATGGTAACCGCACATATAAAATCTGCTTCAAATATTTCGCAAGTATCGTAATACCGTTTTCCGGGTACATAGTTATTATAAACTTAGCGAAATGGATGAAGTTTCAAAGCACACATTCTTGCGTTCATAACTTCAGGCTTAGTTGGTCAATCTTGGAACATTCGCGCAAGCCTTCACAATATCTCGGGCACAGACTATAAAAAGGAGTTTGGCATTAAATTTTTTTGCATTATAACACATAAATATTATATAGAGGTTGTGTTACGTTGTAGTCGAATTGATATTCGACTTGTGATTCTCTAAATATAACATAACATCACGCCTGTATATTCCATAAGAGTTAGGCAGAGAGTGTAGTACATTTTCTTAATTTTTCAGTTATACGTAGGGGGTTATATACGAGAACAGGGAATATATAATAGGAGATATATGATAGGGGAGTTAGCAGTTATATAATAGAGGATGAGCTTATATACCGTGCACAAATTCAATGTTCTACAATATTATATTAACTGTAACTTGCGTCTTAAATAAGCGTTTTCACTTTGAACTGCTGTAAATGTTCATTTTAAGCTTATTCATTACTATTATGAAGTGTTATATATTATGTCAGTGTAGAAATGTATCTATTTAAGTGACAAAATGTTATTTTTCAAACCCCTGGGGTAATTAAAGGCGTGATGTTACGTTGCTATATTTTTTGTTTTATTCACATGTAATGAGAAAGATATTGCTGTTATATCGACACGACTTAAATATTGAAAATAGCTTTTTTAAAAATAACTGTTGCCTGCGGCGAAATAATCGTTATAGTTTACTATAATATACTATATTCCTACGATTTTGATATATCCAGTTGCGATGCCGTTCTTTGTGATCGTCTATTTCTGGTTTTTTCATGAGCCTCGCTTTAATTTTTCTCTATCCACTTCCAATGATGAAGTGGTAGAAAACTCTCCTAGGTCTATTAAAACCTATTAAGTCCGTCCATTCTTAAATTAACATAGGGTAATAAATATTATTAATATACGGTAATAAGTATTATATAACATACGGTAATAATAAATTATTCATCTTAAAACGGAAATGAGAGGTTTTATTTGAACAAAGCGGCACATGTATTTACTGTTACTACACAGATACAACAGTACACATGTATGTACATACATATATCTATTAATATGACCCCGTACGAGGTTCCAACGTTAATCCATTTAATTATTATGATCAAACGTATGTTAGATGTGACACAATATTATGTGTAATACACGGCGACGGGTACAAATAACATTCTGTATCGCTGTAGTCGCTGTCATCGAATGATTAGTGGAGTGAGTATTGCGTTAATTAAACGTAATAATTAGGCTCCATTCATACCATCATTCGGTCGCATTCTGTTCGCGCTCAAATAACTCTTCCATCATTTACTTTCTCATATGCAATGGTGGCGTGTACCAGTTTATGTCTAAGGGTCCGAACGCATGATGCTGTTCAGCGCGATGAAATGTCGCGAGGCGTTTACTTGTCGTAATTAAAATGTAAAATTGTTTTAAACCGGATTGGAAGTATGTACTTTGGTTATTAATTGTGGCTGTTGCGGTATGTCCAGCAGTGGACTGAAATAAAGTAATGATGACTCAATATACATATGTACTATAATGTTAGGAATTGTCAAAATTATTGTACAATTTCACGTGGTATTCATGTACACAGGCCATTTCTCAATTAGCTATATTAATATGACATAACATAATTCATTGTATTTATATATTATAAAATTTCAATGCGCTACTAGTGAAAATCGCTTGACTGAATGCGTTTATATAAATTTAAATACTGACTCATCAGCGGTGAGACGCCACATAATAGTGTGTATATACCCTTAGACGTCAAAATTATTGTACTGTGGAGGTGTGGCGCGCGACGCTCTCTCCAGCCATGACATGCCCGTTTGATACTCAAAGCATGAACGTAAGGCAATTAGACGCTCATAATTATCATGTTAATTACAGACAGTGTTCCCGTCTCACATCTCGCCGTTCCGACCGTTCCGTTGCTACGTAAACATTAATTCATTCGCTCTAAAGTAGACAATAATTAATGAACGCGAGTGGGATTACAGGGAGTCGGCCCGCTCGTCTAGTATCGGGAACGCCCATTGACACATAAAACGGAACGTACGAAACGAAGTAGTACATATACACACAGAACGAAATGTAGAGCTAAATTAAAAAAAAAAACAAATTAAATCAGCGTATGTTTACACGCAAATTGATTTCGGAATGCAACAATCAGTGCAGCGACAATAAACCAAAAACGTTGTATTTTATCGAGTTCGTTAGTCGCTCTTCGATGTTTTTTCGAAAGCCATCACTCTCGCAGTCCTCAACAATCAAACATTCATTTCGGAGTAATAATAAAAATATTTCATTGAATTTCCAATCTTTTGAGTGCATTTATTTTCGAATATAAAAATGTTCAATAACAATGGTAGCTCTGATTTTATTTTGGTTCACTGATTTGCTGAGTGGTTACATGTGACCGGAATCAATATATACACTAGAGCTGGATGCGTAAAAAGATGACGTCACGGCATTGGACACTTTGTCCACATATATTATAAACATAATACATTACATTTAAGTCGTTAAAATTGCAGTGCAACTACGGCATCTACATAATATATCTACTAAAACTTTGTAACAAGCAACCCATTTATGTAGGTTACGGGGCACAGACTATTTTGGAAGTTTTAAAAAACCACTGACATGAAATGTACCATGCACAAAAAGCAGTTGAATTGCATAAGGTGAAATAATTGAATTGTAAATGGTCGCGATGTGATTCGTATAATTCGATCTCAATTATCTTAATAACACCTGAAGCACGAAGATAAGCTCAGCGGCAGCGGCATTGTGTGTCTGATTCATGGCAACGTATATAGCCCGTGTGTGGCTCCCGTGTGCTCTATAAATCAGAACGCGAGATTGCATATTCTCGTAACTTAATTTAGTCCGCAGAGTTGCTTCTGCTAGTTTAATTATGTTTGCGGCAAAAAATAATAGGGCATATAGCTCAGATTGCTTCAGTGGTCCAAAATCATACTTGGGCACCCGCAATTTAGTGACATTGCGGCTATAATCCCCGAAGAGTAAGGCAGAGCGGTGTAGTATGTACTCTCCCATGTTTCATTAATTACTTTTACAAACTATAGTGGGATAGCCGGTGAGCTTATTGGCATCCACCGAAGACATCTAGACTCCGAGATACTACTAGGAGATTTTAACTAGAAATTATAAGTCAGAAAAATTCATTAGCACTCGACCCGGACTTGAACCTAGGCCTTCTTGATCAGCAGTTGCGTTTGCAACTACTGTTATCAACGAGGCTGTGAATTATAATTGTCGACATTTAAAAGTGTTTGTAGTCATGAATCAATTACATATTGCATGATATAATTGACCTATTGGCCCAGTGGTTAGTGAACCTGACAGTTGAGACATGGGTCGGGGGTTCGATTCCCACGCAGGACGAATAATTTTGTGATGAGCTCACGCAATTGTTGTGTCTGGGTGTAAAAGAAAAGCATAATTATAAGATTTAAATTGGACTTAATTAAACTGCTTACGCTTATTTAAGCTAACCTTTTGCCAGTTCCTATCAGAGTTACGTGGCGTGAACCCAAGCTTCCTTTAACTGTGGAGAATGGCCCACATCTAGTAGTGAGTTATCGAGACAATAGCTATTAATAAGATAAATTTAAAAAACAAAACGGAATCTACTACATCAACTGCTTCTGCTACTCAATTATCACGTCAAATCCTTCACGGGGTAAGTAGACAGTATTGAATCCCAAACTGTCCATCCAGACGTGATGTTTCTACAAAACAAAACGGAATTCAACTTACTATATACAATTCAGAAATGGGACAGTTTATTATATAAATATAACAGTTGAAGGTACGAGCGTTCCGTACGGAACAGAGGAGCTCGACGGTAACTGTATACGACTAGTGGTGCATGATTCATAACATCGCACCTCGCGGATTGCA
Source organism: Jemadia pseudognetus (assembly GCA_018244755.1). Taxonomy (NCBI): domain Eukaryota; kingdom Metazoa; phylum Arthropoda; class Insecta; order Lepidoptera; family Hesperiidae; genus Jemadia; species Jemadia pseudognetus. The sequence goes on from DWTO01002364.1 coordinate 11,706, forward strand.
GCAACGCAGTATAAATCAAGACGCGGGATCGCCTCTCGCAACATAATCTCACCTGCACTGTTGCATCGCTCGTTTAATACGCCGTGATATATTAATGCCATTTACTAAAGTCCATTATATGAAGGTGTGCTCCCATAGCTCTAGGGTAGGTGAGTGCTCATTTCAGTGCTGTTTTTGGGATAAAATTATAAATGGAGATGAAACAGTAGAGTTTCTATTGATAATCTACTGAAATATGAATCGTATGGATACTAGAGTAATTATAATATTCCTATTACACTGTTACCAGATCTAGTATCCAGTAATACCCTAAGACGTAAAATAGTTATAAGAACTCAATGCGGTGACTTACACTTGTTTTTGGTAGAACTTAACATATAATTAATTGCCTTGTTCTTGTTGGTCGGTAGGTATTGGGTTCGATTACCGCGTCGGGTACTATAGAATTTTGTGACTTGATTTTGTTGTTCAAATTTCTAGTAGTGGAGTCTGGATCTGTGCCCGGTGTGTGGCAATAGATTCCCCACCTATTCCATCTTACACGCAACTGTTGAAACGTAGGAGCGTACTACTCCTCTGTCTACCCGTTCGGAGATTACAGGCGTGATGTTACACAAAAGAAGAAACGCATCACTATACATATAGAAATATCGTAGGAGCGTACTACTCCTCTGTCTACCCGTGCGAGGATTACAAGCGTGATGTTACATGAAAGAAGTAACGCATCACTATACATATAGAAATATTTGAGTGGCATTCAGCGCTCTTTGTCTACCTAACTTCACCATACAACAGAAAATAATAAAAAATAACTCTTTGGACGCTGCACTTAAACATAGGAAATTGATTACTAAATCAAATAATAGTATACTCATTAATAAATATTAATAATATACTGGCAATGACGTCGTTAGATCACGACAATTCGCCTCAGTGACCTTGTACCGAAGTTTACGGAGTTGTAAAGGAGCCTTTGTTTTGCGACTCGTGATAACTTCTCGAACGCCACTGTTGACAACTTACAATAATGGAATTATTAGATTCCTAATTCTGTTGCTAACGAAGTGTAAGTAACTGTAACATTTATATCCAGCGAATATTACAAATGTAGGCAAAAGGTGACTAGCTTAATTAGGCCACCTATGCTTGAGTTTAAACACTTTTCGTGTTATAGAACACGTACACGACTGGCGCCTGTATAGGATATTGAATTCGAGCTGCAAGCTAATGTTTTTCCGTACCAACACTAGTCTGAAGGGATGCAACGCCGCGATGTACAAAGAGACAGTAAATTAACTGGTGTGAACGCAGGGTCACGCTATAGGAAGCGAATTGTTAACTAATGTCACTGTCAAAAAATGTAAATGCAACAAATTTTGGGTTTTTATTATTTTGAAGAGTAAATTAATGAGTTGTGTTTAATTTATATAAATTGACAATCCAGAATTAAAATTTTATCTGTGCCACTCTGGCTCGACGGACTCTTTTCTTAATACTAATAATTATTGTCTTTTTGCTGTTGACTATATTCTTTTTTATTTATTAATTTGCAGCTTCACCGGATTTTATAACGAGTCCTGGGTTTCGTTTGCAGTGAAGGGATTGAGGGGTAGGCATGATACACAATATTAGTAGTATTAAGCAGTTTTGTATTTCTACTCGTATATATGTTGTAGCTTACATTGTTTCCTTCTATGTGTTCCTTTTATATGTATTTATAGTGTGATATTCACAAGTGTTTATAGAATCCATCGATAGGCACGGAGTATACCCTTTTGTTCGAATAAGACGGTTACCGGCTGATTGAGGAGTTGGACGTCTCCAAATCCACCGCGGGCGCATGGAGAATCACGTCGCGATTGCTCTGCCTCCTCTATGTAGGCCTGGCGTGAATGTATAGCAATAAACTCACTGTTTTGGGTACAATAATCCATAGTTCTTGATTGTGTTGGAAGCGCGCGCTGAGAATTTTTCACCTTTTATAAAATAGCGGCAGTCCTGGGTCGTAAGTACCGTATATGATAGAAATTTTACTTAATTGTTATCTAACACTATTGTTACTTTTATTATCTATTTAAAAGGTTGGAGACCTTCATTCATTAAATAGCACAGTTAGCAGTGCATACATTAAGATAAAGATAATTACGGCAAATTTATGTCGGGCCGGGGATCCGCAAAACACCACTCTATGTCTTTTCGAGCTTTTAAAGAAAATTAACAGAACGGTTACTCCATTTTAATGGAATAATGTATATGAGGATAATTTTGTCGGATAGCGACTTGGCCTTCTGACGTTTTTAATTTATTACGCTTATTTCCAGTGTTCTACATGATTATACCCTTAATAATTTATCCTTAAGTGCCTTTAAGATCGTTTTGTTTGCAAGTGCGACTGCCGATCTGTAGGTCCTGGGCTA
>DWTO01002365.1:0-14122 GCA_018244755.1 Jemadia pseudognetus
CCTAATTAGATACACTGTCCAAAGTGTCTCCGGAGAATTTGAGTTGGGTGAGCCCGGTCATTGTACCTATAAGTAGGGACGTTCACTGCGATTTTCTGGATGCTTTGTTTTCCTCATAGGAAAACGTACGGACGGAATATTTCCAATCGGCCACTTTAATTATATATTGGCTATTGATTTAAAGAAATGAAACAAAAAATGCTCTTTGCATATTCCGCTCGACACCAGCGTGAGGATATAATAATGAAACTAAAATATTAATAATATTTTATAATTCCGTCAGGTCTCTTAGAGCGTAAGCAGATACACGCTAGTGCGAAATACCTAATACATTTCTAGCTTCACAGACCCGATGCTTCTACTACATTCCTCACTTTCGTAATAATAGGCACGTTAGTTAAATAGTCTGTAGTATTACCAATCTGGAAAACTTATTGGAATTCCGATAACGATTACCTTCATTAGTATATTTAGAATGACATTCAATGAACCGCTCTTAGGACACACTAAACTAATCCAATCTATTAAGCAGGTATTCGTTACAGGTATGTTCGTTTAAGTACTAACAAAAGCCACGACAGTTGCAAATAGCTCAGTTTGATCGAGCATAGCCTATTCGTGGCCTAAGGGCGCGCCGGCTGGTTTGAGATCATTTCTCCAGTAACTCTATTAGGAGGTGGGTTAGTATAACTTATTACTATTTAAACAGTTTGAAATGAGCATTTAAATATTATTTTTTCAATATTGACTCTACCTAGAGATTTTCTTATTTTCCTATGTATGACAGTTACCTACAATTTTAATTAACAGTAGGTACGGTATATAAATATTCTTTTCATCGATTTCTCTATTTTAAAGCTTTTAAATCTTTTTTATTGATCCACTGTTGTATACGGATCTGTTTTTTGAATGAAAACTGTTCAAACTTGTTCTGCCCTACTAGCCAAATATGGATAAGCAAAATTCACACAGTTTGAAGAATATTATGAAGAATTCTAACGTGTGCTGATTTCTCCGCGATGTTTACTTTCACGGTAATAGCGTGTAATAATTTAATTATAAAAGCACATATACCTTCGTAAAAATATAGGTGCACCCCAGAATTTGAACCCACACCTCCAGAGAGCGTGGAAAATTTAAACCTAATTGATTATCACTGCGGGCATATATTTTAAAGCAATTTGATTCATACATTTATTTGTTCATATTGATGGCTCTACGTACTCTAGAGATAACAGTTCTTTAGAAAAGTACTTTATCTATATATTTATGCGTTATATACTCTTATATTATAATACCTAAATGTAACCGATAAGTATAACAAACACTGAATACATCTGTACGTTTATTAAGATTCCTCACAAAATACATACATATGTAGAGGCAGTCGGATCTGATAAATTTCCTAATTGTGATCTCACGTTAGTTGCCCAAAGCGATATCTCCTCCTATATAATTTGGGTGTTATCTGATCGATTTATGATTGCTCTAAGGCTTTATAAAAATTAACACGATCTGATTTTAATAACGCAATAGTCTGTTCGACTCTCGAAATACTGTTAGGTTACTGTAAAAGTTGGGCTTGGGCCAAGGTTTGTAAGCGTTTCCTCGAACCAGGTTTTAACCACCAACAGTGGATGAATTGCTAATACGTTTTTGGTTTCTATGGTTAATAATACATAATCATACATACATAATATTATTTTATGAGCCTGTCATATATATGTTATATAATTTATACCTTTATACTTTTTTATAAAAGTATAAGTATACTTTTGTATAAAAGTATAAATTATTTTTCACTTGGGCACTTTAGAATTTTTCTAATTTAGATTTTCTAGTAGTGTCTCGGAGTCTCGATTTATGCCCGGTGCATGGCAATAGGCTCACAATCGATTCCATAGCGGGACGTACACGTAACTGGTGTAACGTGGGAGTGTACTAAACTCCTCTGCCTACCTCTTCGGGGATAACAGGCGTGATGTAACGTTACTTATATCCCAATAAATATACAGACATTTATCAATTTAAAAGACTTACAGGTATACATGTTTTTATTACATCCAGATAGAGAACAAGTGTTCATCACACAAATATTTGTCCTGGATGGGAATCGAATTTACGATCCCCGGCTCAGCAAACAGTTCCACTAACCACTGGACTAAAGGGCCAGTCGAAACGATTAGCATTATCAGATATGTATTATCAGCAGGTAATAAACAAGCAACACATTATCATACATATATAGTCATATCGTCAATCCAATTACTTTATAGGGTAGGTAGAGAACACCGAATGTCACACGTCTCTATACTTACAGTCTCAACGAGCTTTTTCTGTTTTCAACATTCTCTTCATATATGCACCTTGGTTTCGATTTTTTTCCATTAGGTATATTACTATAGAATACAAAGCATAGTTTGAAAATACAAATAAAAATCGTGACTAACTGCACGGAAATGGTCGCTATTAGAACGAAACCGTTCTCTCTGACGTGTGACGTAAACTAATTTTCGCACTGTCGAATAAACTAAATTGCAACTTTTCAATCTCACTGTAGTATTGAAAATGTACTACGACAATGTTAAAATTGTTGTGAAGGAATAAGTATAGGATAAATTTAACATAACGCCTGTAATTCCCGAAGACATAGGCTGAAGAGTGTAGTACACTCCCACATTTCACCAGTTACGTATAGATCACAATATGGAATAGATAGTGAGTCTATTGCCATACACCGGGAATATATCCAGACTCCGAGCTACTACTAGAAAATCTAAATTAGAAAAATCGACTGGCGCTCGACTCGGGAATTGAACCCAAAACCACTCGATTGGCCGTCGCGCTTGCAACCAACACGACCTATGAGGCAGTCATAGAATATAGATGGAAAGAATAGGCTAGCTCTTTCGCTAACATTGTACGCCATCATGGTATGCTATTTGGTCAGGTTTCTCAGGCAGAGGGCGCCAGTTCATTAATGCGGAAACTTTATAAATATATTTCCCTGACCATTACCTAGTAATAATCGTAGTTGTCATTCCTTAATAAATAAAGTTATATAATTGGTTTATTGCGAATTTAAATGAAATAGTAATAATAATGACTTCATAATTACTTATACTAAGACGTTCATAAATGATTATATTAACGAATATATGAATACAAATTGTATTGCACATATTTATAAACACCCGGAACATATAGATTTAATACTTATAAGTTATGAGTCTTGAATATTATAAACTAAAATTAGTACTCTTTTTATATTTCTGACTAGTTACTTGATTGCCTGGTTGGTGGTGTTGGTTGCAAACGCGACTGCCGATTGAGGTCGCGGGTTCAAATTCCGGGTACGGTACTATTGGATTTTTCTATCTTAGATTTTCTAGTCGCGGCTCGAAGTCTCGATTTGTGCCTGGTGTATGATAATAGACTCGCCACCTAATCCAGAATGCCTACCTCTTCAAGGATAACATGCGTGACACTACATTATAAATTTACAAATTGCTGTAACATTGTATAGTGATTTTAGAAAGAAGAAAGAAAGATCCTTTTTATTTGTAATAAGTACACCCACATCTTAACGCGGTATACCAAAACGTGTAACTAAAAAATATGCCATATCATTTGACATACCTGTCATATACTCGTACAGATAACGTTTATTTCCCACACGTTTGTTTTTACCATTGGCACAATTGGGCCAAATACAAAAATTAGGAGCGAATAAGTGTTTCAACGAACAGCTGTTAGTACATCTATGATGGTTGCGTCGCCGCAGCTGTGAAAACAAGTGCTCGTAATAAGACTGCTAATGTTCATTTGTTTGTTTTCAATGGCGTTGATAATGATAACATCTCGTAACCTTGCACAATAACTATAGATTATTGAATTACGTATTTATAAGGCCGCCGGAATGTCCTCGTTCCTTTTGTATACTTACCTGCCGCTTTAGTGTCTCCATTGCTACTTACTGATACGATTCACTGTCCGTACTTGATTATTAATTTAATTACATAAATGATATCTCCATATTTTCATATCATGTTTACACATCACCTTACTGTCTACTTTACTGTCGCATTTCGTTGCCCTCGAGCCCTTTGTTCTATAAACTTGATTGGTCATAAAAGTGTACCTATTACAGGTACATACATATATACATATCCTCACGCCGGGTCCGTTGCGCGGTAGGCAGAGAGCACGGAGTGCCAAATATTACAGGTATATTATTAAAATTATTTAACTTAATATCTCGCCGGTAATCCCTGAAGTAGTAGGTCGGGCAGTATAGTAAACTCCCACGTTTATCCAGTTACATTTACGTCCCGCTATGGAATAGGTGGTGAGACTATTTCTATACTCCGGGTACATATCAGGAATCCGAGTCCCTACTAGAAAATCTATGTTAGAAAAATCCAGTAGTGCCCGACCCGGAATTTTAATCCAGGACCTCTCGATCAGCAGCGCTCTTGCAGACAGCACGACAGCATATTTAAAATCCAAATAGGTACATTAAAGACAGTGAGTTTGTAAAAATAAAGATATATAGCATTCACCTCTCTGTACCTGTAAAGGATCGGCGAGATGGTTATAATAATATTAAAATTGAATAAGACCCAAGAATTTTTATTAATTTGTAATTAGACAATTATAAAAAGTCTCACTTATTATTTTCAGTACTTTAATGATTATATCACTTTGGAACTGAAAAAAAGCAAATTGTATTTTAATTTAAGAGGCCGTGAGAGTAAAAGGAAACAATAAATCGTCAATCGTTGCTTCGAAAAAACAATTTCCTCTAAATATTATTTTAAGTGTAGACGTATACCTTATATCAAGATGTCTAAATAAAAATTTAGTCGTAATTCTAATATGAAAGTGACTAGTGTGACCGGTTTTGAAACCTGGATACAGTTTCACCAATTTGCTTTTATTTTTATATATATAAATTACTTTCTAATGTCGTTCAATTTGCATAGTTTAGGTACCTACGGCCAGGAGGGGACAAGATCACTTTTATAATAATATGTTCAAATATACTCTAAGACATTTCCTTACATAAGGTATAATTTTTCGGTTTTTTCGGTAGTATATTTTTTTATCGTTTACAAAACTGTCGTTTTTTAATTAACTATAAGGAGTATCGTTGTACATATTTGTAAAATGGGAAGGGCTTGAAGATATATACCTAGGTATACGTAATGGTATGGGGTGAAGATATGTAACTATAAAGATAGCGTAGAAATACTACGCAATCTCCTAAAATATACGTAACGTGTGTTTGGTTTAGAGAGATTCATATGTAGACACATTCTCGAGCCATTTCGAACTCAAGAGTTTCCGTGACTAATTTCTAATAGGACAGATCTGATATTTACTGATACTAACTGCACTGATAATAACATGTAACTAGATGTTGACTGTATGAAAACTCATAAAACATGGTAGCTACACTTGCGTACCTTAGAATTGTCCATTATGTTTTCTTAAGCGTGCGAATTTGTTAGATCTGCAATTGGCCGGCCGGGCAGACCGTTCTCATTTTTAGAGAAAACTCATTAAACAAAACAGTTGACTAGATTCACAGGTCGGTTGTGGCTACCGCCTGTTCGTTTTCTATTATTATCATTATACGAACCTTATTAGCTCCCTACTTACCCCGTGAGGAACGTGGCGTGAAGGTATGTATGTATTAGCCCACAATTTGTCTTGCTACACTGAAATAACATACTAGATTGACACAAATAGGTACATAAATTAATCATAAACTGTACATTTTAGATTAATTATAATTATTTATTTTTGCATATTAGGTACTGCCATGCGTTAGGTATTCTTGTCGGAGACTGCACATGTAGTTTTTTCTTATTTCGACTTGGCGTGGTCGCTTGCTAAGTTTGTGTAAAATATAAGCTACAATTGTAGTCACGGTGGTGTGGGACAGAGCGCACGTACGAAACGATTTTGGACCTCTGCCCGGAAGTTGTGACTAATCTTTCATGTTGTGATTTTACCGCGCGCATCAACTTACACATTCGCAAAGTGCTTGTTGAAAGTGTGCTTTATGCATTTGTATATTGTTTTCGAAATACATTTTTCAATTTTGTTTCTATTATTTTCGTTATATCGTCTTATGGTAGGCAAAGAGCACGGAGAGCCAAATATGTAGGTATATATCCTTACAGATTAATCTGCATTTAATCTGCTGTTTAATCTCTATTACATTAATTTGTTTATATTAAATATTCAAAATTAAATCTAAGTCATTAAAAACTTCACAAAAGTAGTTAGGTACGTAGATAGTTTCACTACATTGCCACATTACAACGTCACTATATTGCGTAAAAGTTATAGGTAAAAAGTTCATAAAGAATTGTTGCCATTAACCAGTAAGAAATCTATTATCCTCATATAACTTGTATTTTTATCATTTAATACTAATCGAAATATATATATAAATACAAATAATGAAGTCCAGTTAAGAAAGTCACAACTTCGCTACGCTTTGTTCAGTCTTAGGATTTTGAGTAAACATGAAAATGAACAAACGCTGAAGAAGTCTTACAGGTAATACTCGTAAAACAGCTGCATGTGTTTGCTACGGAATAATTTCTTATTGAATATGATTTCTGAACGAAATACATATAAGTTACGTACAAATTTCTGTTGGAATTCAATCTGGATTTTTGTACTTCCCGAAAAAAATGGCCGGTAATAATTTAATTAGTGATTTGTTTATTTGTCTCGCGCGTGTTTACGATTCTTTCGTTCGGCCTCCGACTAATATCTTGGCATACAACGTTGGCGTAAGGCATACTTTACAGTGACAGCGTCGAAAAAAACTTGCATTTTCCCAGTCGTTAAACATAATACCTACTCGTATGTCGAGTTATAAATGTCTTTTGGTACGTGGTCGAAACTTTAATATATTTGATTTTTTGTACATCTTCTACGCTTGAAATACTTTAAATGAGTTGTTTAATTGAATGTTATAATATGGCTTTATATCATCACCGTAATATAAGACAATTGACATCTCCTACTGCTCCTAGGGTTGTCCCAAAAATCGTCACAGCTCATGTAACTTAATTTGGATCTACCGGTTCCACACAACCCTGTCCACGTCATTTCTTCATGAAATCTACACTTAAGAACACTGTGAAACTGTGTTTGTTCGGCTAAATATGTATATCTCTATATGCTAACTAAACAGAAAAATTTCGATTTTAACTGAAATAAATACTACATGTTAATACGTTAATAAATTTGTTATCTATATAAAATCCTAATATTTTATACCTATTTTTTGTTATTATCTAGTTATAATACTTATAACTTTATGAATATTTATAGCTTAAAATATTGTACCTACGTGTATCTAGGTTTATATTAGCTACCTATTGTTGGTTATGATAGATAAAATCTCTGCAGTTTCTTACTGTGCGCATAAGATATTTATGTATATCCTAAATACAATATGTATATAATTACCTAATTATTTAATGTTGATAGATCTTAGTAAACTTTGAAACGTAGGTATTCCTGAGTATTTTTTGTATGTGTAGGTACATAACATTGAGAAGTTAATTAGCAAGCCGAGTATTAACACGGAATGCTACGGCATACGTAACAATTTGTTATAATTTTGGAAATTATGTTTTTATGGTAATATAGTAATTACATCATCATAACTTGCGTGCATGTATTAAATGATGAATGTGGCTGAAGCACGTCAGGTCTTTAAAAGACATATTTAGCACTCGATGCTCTCTGCCTAACCCGTGAGCGTGCTGGCGTGATGATATAATAATCATTATTATCGAAAATATAGCGTTATACCTATAGAAAAATATAATGAACTTACGTCGATTGTTCTAGAACTTTAGAGCTGAAAAAGGCATTGCAAATCCTTGGCTGTAGAAAGTGAGCATGGAAACAAATGTCATAAGTATCAAGATATATCAAACATTAGAAATATTGTGAAATTGCTTGTAATCGAATTTGACTGCCAACACAGTAACAAATAGTTGCCTACCGCTCGGAAATAATATTAAAAAATTGCCGGCGTCGAAATAGCAAATTGGAAATTTCGAATAGGCAGTGTGTACCTACCTATCACGTGAAGCGGCACAGAGTGTAGAGGCATATTTAGTTTTATAACGTAATGCAGCCAACCGCCAACTAGCAAGCAATAGGCGTAGCTAGTGATGTGCGAGGTGTTCCCGCGATAACTGCGCCGAGTCACGCCACTCGCTCCGCCCCGCGCCACGCACCTAGCGCTGGCATCGCTTTGTTTTGCCTTAGGAAAATAATAGTACAAGCATTCGCCGTTGTTGAAACGTACTATTTATACCGAAGTGTAGGAAAATGGAATTGTCGTAATGTTAGTAGATGTAAATTTAGTAGGTACTTCGCGTTGCCCTTGTTGACAATGTGCTACTCAATTCTATAAAAATGAAATGTTTGTAGTGAAACTAGTATTAGACATAGCTTTTGACGATATTGTTAATGAATTCTATGATATTTGTTTTGTGAACTTATTGGTATTTTGCATTGCCCCTAATACTTCAAGATATTAATATTGTATCTTACCTATATTAAACTGCAACAGTAACACATTTTATGAACAATATGTTGTACATACAAAATGCGTCATTTATGCTGAAGAAACTTGAAATGGGAATGAATATTTATCAAGTTCTTATTACAAATAGAAACTGAAGAAAAGATTACCCACGTTTAAGTCTTATTAGTTACTAGCTTTGCTCGCGACTTCGTCCGCGTGGAATTCTAAAAAGAAAGTAGCCTAAGTTACTCCTTATTAAATCAGATATCATTACAGGCGTGAAGTTAGGTTACAAATGTCATTATTTTTTTGAAATTCGACATTTAATAATTTTATTTAAGAACAATGAAGTTAACTGTGTATGAAATAAAAGTATCATATTAAGTAGGTACCTATAACAAGTTATCTACATATATATACCTAATGCATTTAAGAAAGTTAAATTTCATTGTGTTAAATTTTTCTCATTCATAGATCTAACCGTTCATTAATTCATTCGTTCAAATTCTTACTTATATGGACCATCCCTATTTATCATTACGTCATACAAGACTGTAATACAGAGTCACATTACAATGAGACGATACCGAATGAAACATGTTTAATATTCGTATGTCACTAGTCCTACGTATTAAAATATAAAAACACATTGTTAGAAATTACTTTATTGTTATAAATTATTTGTTTTCATTAAAAACAAATACTATTATAGACAGTTATGTAACATAAGTTTTTTGTTTATAGCATAGGTAGGGTAGTACTTAAGATCACAATTAATAAAAAAAACGTAAGTTGGGCCTAAACATTGGTTTTCAATTTGTTTTTACAGATTCATTTTATGAACTTAAGAAGGCTTAACACTGTAATCCTTGAGAGGTAGGCAGTATAGTGTGTATTAAACACTCACCTTTCACCAGTTAGGTATTGTCCTATAAAATATGGAGAAAAACTTGAACTAAGTAGTTATAGGTACGTAAATGTAGAGACCCTGTGCGCTGAATTTAGTAGAATGTATTGTGGAAACAATTATACACGGAACTTTAGATACGAATACAAACTTTATTTTCTTACATGTAAATGTTTATGTTAATTTTATTAATACAAAAACAAAACCTTATAATTATAACGCGTCATAAACTGATTCGTTTCTGTGTTTTACAAATCTTTTATAGAGTTGCCTTTTATATTTTTATAAGCTTTAATAATACAGCAGCCGTAAAGTAGTAGGTACCTACTTCATAATTATTTAAATCCATTCACTTAGGTACTTCAACATACTGCAAATTAAGTACCTATATTACCTATTTTATCATAGTATTTCGCATTAGATACGGCGAATAGCAAGTGGTATCTGCATAAAAGTAAACGAAAGCCATTAACTTTTTGCGCCCTCTTCATAATTAGATTTGACTGCACATTTAATTAAAACTTTAAAATTGTGTTATAATAATAATAAAAATATAATTGTATTTACATTTAATACTTACACACACAGTCATATCTGCGATTTTATTTTAATGGAACATTTTATAGAATGAAACAAAATACTATTTACCTACTTATATCATATTACGTATACGCACAATCGTGAACAGACCAATGACCTATATATCTATGTTGTCTCGTATTAACCGTAATATGCTATTTATATGAAATATTCGACGCCGTCAAAGTTCTAATGAAGTCCAAGTGCAGTGCTAACGCTCATACTTGATAAACGGCGGCCATCACTGTATGGCACGGCCTATTATGAGAGCGTGACGTCACCGCCCCGCCCCGCGCCGCCCCGCGCCGCCCGCTTCAATCAAACCGGGAACCCTCGTCATGCCCCCACCCCACGATCCGCTTTACTGACTCCGCATTTTTTCTCATAATAATAACGTCGAAAAAAATCGCACAAAAAAATCTCGACAGACGCGGCGATTCTCGTTCCGTCCCATCCCTATGCCATGCCGTTCCTTCTTTTTTTCAAGTCGCCCGGCACGAAATTCCAAAATTGAATTTAGGATAGAGCGAAATATCCATTCAATCGGTTTGCTCTTCATAAAATAATGGCAAATCTACAGTGTCGGAGGGATAGACTATTTACAAAGTAGGTATACCTAATATTCGTGATATTATCCGTCCGTTTATTTAAATTACTACTTAGGTATTTTACGATGTGTTGGATAGCATAATAAAATATAATTTACGTATTCATTTTTATTTTTCTTTCGTCAAAATTTTATTTCAACAACATATTAGTAGGTAGATATTAAAATTATTCTTAAATCATTATTAACATTAAAACTAATAATAGGAAAGCATCAGGTTATAAAATTTAGGTAGGTAGGTAATTCTTTTAAAAGATATTTCATATTTCGCCTAAAACACATAGGTATGTACCTAGATAATGCAGGAAAAAGATAGGTAGATACATAGATACTAATAGGTAGGTACCTATGGATTTTGTTTTGTTACTAACTGCTTACCGTTATAAAAAATATATTACTAAAATTTACAGACTAATAGGTATCTACTGATATTTTAAGACCCATTTCTGTACCTAAGTATAATAGTATGTTTATTTTTTCTTTATAATTTATAAAATGAGTAATTTATCTTGGAGGACAAGTAGCCCAATCGATCTTCTCCTATTCTGGTTTTTCCTCCCTGTAAATGGATTTTACTTAAATTATGTTTATTATTTGTTATTCAGAAAACACTCGTGGGCAACATCAGGGTCAAGACTGGGTGATTAAAGATATAGGTACCTACTTCCCCGGGATTAGTTCTATTTCCACCATAAAACGATTGTAATTGAAACAAATATGCTTCTCCATGTGTAGGCAGATGTTTAGGTACCTATAGGTACCTACTACAGGATATACCTAATCTTGGTTTTTAGACTACGCATCTGTGACCAACCTCGAATATGATATACCTACTACGTCTGTAATAATAATAGCTATACTATGCAAACGAATTACACTAAAGATTCTAACGTAACGTAACATCACGCCTGTTATCCCCGAAGAGGTAGGCAGAGGAGTGTAGAACACTCCCACAATTCACCAGTTAGATTACCACCACTAAAGATTCTAATAGTCCTATAATCTATAACCAATAAGATTACTCACTTATGCTGATGTTTAAATATAATAGCATCTTCACTAATTGGCAGTAAAAATGCTACTCCTATAGGTATAATCCTTTCCGATTAGGTAAGTTTACCGCATATTCTTTTTCTAAATGCTTCTTCAAAACCTTTCATACATACCTTTATGTTTATATCTAAGGTTATATTATTATTTTATTAGGAATTAGGTATAACACAAGATCTTACATTTAGGAATTACTGTATCAGGATCAGTATCGTATTAGTGAAAATGATCCTTCTTATTAGTTGCATATCTAACAGTAAAATATTCTTATTAGATTTCCTATTTTAAGTTAATACTAAGTGATAGAATAAATACTATAACCGTATAGAACTTAAATAATTCACTTAATGTTGCCTTTGTTAACTGTTTATCTATTTAATGCCATCTGTTACAAGTTACATATAAATGTATTCTTAAAGAAACTTAGTGTAAACTACTGAGCAATAGAGGTCAGTAGTGAGTCTGATTTAAAGTTGATACTTCTACACAACTTAGTTCAATAAAATATGAACAGATGGTGCTGTTTTGAATAAAAATCACATAAATTTTTTGATAACAAAATTAAATCCATACCAATTATTAACGTAAAATGTTTTTTCCAATTATTGAAGAATTTAATTCTGATTATAATTATATTTGCTTTATTATATTAAAAATCAATTTTTATTCAAACGTTTTATCGTTGCCCAATAAAAAAAATGTTTCATTCATTGAATTAAATATCTAAGTAATTGTATTAAAAAACATAAACTAATTACATGAACTAATATTTCAATATGATTACGATTTAATATAAACGAAATATAGAGTACAGTAGATTATCTTGTAATATAGTTTTTGATTATCCTTATCGTTTGCTGATTGTATAATATTATAAATATTCAATATTGATGTCTGACTCAACTGAATATAGCTCCGGAAGCTCTCAGATACCGGCCTCGTGGTGAGCGCCCGTAAATTACCCGCCATCCGTCACCCTTGCTTGTCGCGCTTCCTTTTATATTCCTGTTTCTAGATACGCTCACATGAGTTGTGTTTTGATTTTTGTGGACCGAAATTTAATTTTAACGTTGATTATTTAACCACTGAACTTTAGATAGGTCATTTTTATTCTAGTTATGTTTTGATGTTGACACTAGTGGCTTTAACTTTATAACTAGATTTACTCATATGTGAATTTGTTTATACCTACATTTACGTATCTATTAGGTACTTATAGGTTGTCTGTATTCGGTTAGTGGAGTATGCTCGGCAAATTTATAAAATACCTAGTGAATAATTTTTCTTAATAATTTTTTTCGAACAGAATAATGTTACAGTGAACAATTTCAAAAGGTCCGATTGATAACTTGTCTGGAACGTCGTGAACAGATTATAGTCTCTCAAGTTTTACACAGATGTCGCTACACATGGTAGTTTCGTCTTTTGCCGTGAGATGGCGCTTTAAATATATTTACTAGTACTTTACAATTTTAAATATTATTTAAGTATTTCATTATTTTTATAATAAATATTATTTTAATATAATATAATAAACTTTCATATATTATCATAAACTTTATATTACTAATAGGATTTTGATGTATTATAATTATCTCTTTTCATAAAAAAAAATTAAATAGCATAATAAACTTGATATATTATATAATGGCAGTAAGATTTTTTTGTAAACTCCTTACTTACTATCTTTTTAAATAAAAGTCGAAAATTAAATTTGTAAATTTTGAACTTTTTTCTTACAAAGAAAGTAGGTCCCTACTACCGACTTAGGTTCACAAAACTATAACCCAAACAACAACACATATATAATATATAACTACACTTGTGTTCATATTTAATACTTAACTATCTATTATTCAATACCCTACCTTGTATAATATTGTTGCAGCTAAAATATAAAAATAAAATTAAGTGTATAATAATATGCATAAACCTTTATATCTAAGTACAATCGATAATAATTACCCAAATAACTACTTAAATGATGTGTTAGACATTAATGATACTTATGATGACATAATGCCATAGTGAATTATACGAGTAGGTATATTATTACGTATATTAATATACCTACATTGTAATTTTTCAAAATCCAGGCAGAAAATTAGTCATAACGTTTGATTAGCGACTGCATTCCGTATTGCATAAGGTAGCTATAAACCAAGACTTATTGGTGTACGCTTACGAAGTTGAAATCATATGCAATTACGAAGGTGTCGGCGCTAGCGTCTCCTCATAAATCACCTCTGCGCGATATAACAATTAGCCGGCATGATAGCAATGTTAATTAAACTGCTATGATACTGTGACCGCATTCAGTAATACACGACACTCTGGTACAGTTACGTGTAGCTTCTACGTATGTATGTTTGTATGTACTGATACTCCAGAAATAATTATTTATTAA
>DWTO01002366.1:0-14121 GCA_018244755.1 Jemadia pseudognetus
GAAGTCTCATTATCATTGTACTTGATTGTGGGGTTGTTGTTTGTGCGAATTCGAGGCTGTTCCGATTCGATTACAACGCTTACTGAGGTCTCGTTTACTTCTTTGCATCTGAAATGTAAAAAATATATATGCATCAGCCTATTTTAGTCCACAGCTGGACATAGGCCTCCTCCAAAGAGTGCCACAAAAAAATATATACCACATTCACCACCACCACCACAAGCTTAATTAACCTCACCAGTGGTAGAATGGATCTGAATGCATTTGATTGTTGCTATAATCATGGTAATATGATGAATATGGAGGAGGTGCTGCAGGTATGTATGTAAGGATAGAGCTATTTGGCACTCGATGTTCTCTGCCTACCCTGCAAGGGATCTGGCGTGAGGTTATATATGTATGTATAATTATGGTAGCAACTTTAATTATTATTTATGCAATTTTACTTCACGCAATCATAAATGGGCAAGAATTTTGTATAAAATGATCTACCTTTCCAGCGACTGATTGTTTGCTTTGTGAGAATTAGATTTTTCTGTCTCTGAACCAGTGGTCATGCTCATTTCCCGTCTTTTATTCCTTCGCTCTATCGACATCTGCAATTTTATATCACTTGCTTAAAATTCACTAGAAAGTTACTTAAAATGACCTTACCTTAAATTTAAATTGACATTCTTGAAAACCTTCTTGAAATGCATTACAATGAGTTTTAGTGCAAATTCAATTGAAATATTTCTGAATAATAATAATAAACATGTTATTAATAACAATATTTGATAAGTTTGTTTATCTGTATCATATCTCTGATAAACGAAAATCAAATAGTTGCTGCCTCATCTCACAAACCATTCTTCTCACAAATCATAGTTAAGAGACAGTTCCACCATATTGTTCCAGTTTGATTTGCTGCACGTACTGGTTTGTAATGTCTTTGAAAGCTTGGAAATCATGTTAAACAAACTATCAGATCACTTATAATGTGGTATAGGCACTTTTCAAATTATCCTTATATTATTGTACCGACCTTAACATCATGTTTGAGTCTAGCATACTTTTCCTTGAGGCACCTGTACTTGTCTGTTAAAGATCTTTCGTCGTGTAGTCGGGCCGATGCTGCCCTTTCTCCCGCCAAACGAGCACGCAGCTCTTCCAAATGGCATGCATGTTGGGTACGAAGACGTTCCACCTAAAAGAATATAGTATATGTAAGTAATTTTAAGAATATTTAATGTCATTATCAGCCTGTTTCAATCCACTGGACAGGCCTCTATTTACCAACGCCCATGTATACTTCCATAGAGGATATTTGACATAGAGTAAGAATTAAATATTCCATACTTGTAATAAGGAAACAACGGATGTCAATAGGAAATCTTACTTCAGCCCTATAATCGTGCCTCAAATCGGTAACGCGAGTAGTGTGTTCTTCTCTGAGCGACTCAATTGTACTTCGGTTTTCTTCTATCATTCTAGACCTTTCTCTATTTAGGTTCACTTGCAGCTGGTCTCGAATTTCAACCAGAGCACGCTCGTTTTCTGAAAATTGGAAATTTTTTCAAAAACTTGCAAAAGATTTCAATATTCTCTTTTCATATCAGATACTTTTTCAAATGTTCTCAAAAACTTGAAAAAGATTTCAATATTCTGTTTCAATCAGAATTAATTACATATATACCTATTTCCAATTCTTCCCTCTGTTCTTCTAATTTCAAAAAATACTCCTCTTTCAATCGCACCAAGTTATCAGTGTGCTGTTTGTGCACTAATTGAGTTTCACTTTCATATTTCCTTTCCAACTCTTTCAAAGCGCTCTGAACTTTTTGCTCATGATTCTTTTCTTCTAATGCTAGCTTCTATAAAACAAAACAATATATTAATATAAAGCAACTGTGGGTCAGCATTGTGGATTATCCAGGATTAGTGAATTGTGGTTATAGAAAAACAACAAAGAATACAAACATACGAATATTTTATCAGAACAAGATACTTTAAATAAAGTGTTATTTAATTTTGTAGTTTAGTCTATCCACAGTTTTCAAACTTGGCTATAAAAACTAACCAGAGTGATTAAATCAATGTTTTAGTATATTTTGAATCAACTTAATACATATACAGTCTTTCTAGACTACATCCTTTATGTCTATGTTTAAAATACATACATACATATTTATATTTATTGTGGAGTAAACCAACTTCATTCACTGATTTACTTTTAATTACATTAAAAATAAACAATATATTCAAATAGTAATAGTAAACAAATCTTATAGTGAATGTATTTCTTCCTACAAAAAACAATTGAAACCTACTTCTTCCATTTCCCGTTGATGTCTCTCTGATTGCTCAGACAATCTCATTTTCTTCTCCGCCAAAAATTTCTCTTCTGCTTCCCTTAACTCCTCTTGCAACTCAGCCTTCATTCTCTTCTCTTTCGCTGCCCACTCTATTCTGATAATCTCCAACTCCTTCTGAATTGACAACTCCAGTCTTCTCCTCTCATCTCCTTTATTCCTTTCTAACATTTCTCGTACACCCATATCAGGGATAAGCGGGGATTTAATAGGTTTTGGGAAATTCTCCTCTGGAGTTTCGAATTGATAAACTACTACTACATTATCTGAACTAGATTTCCCTTGGGATAGTATCACACCATCTAAACGAGGGCTAGATATACCTTTGCTTAAACTCGCATTGGAATCAGATGATTTTACTTGTGGCGAGATACCAGTCTTCAAAGGTTTGTAAGTTGTTAATGGAGTTGACCAAGGTTTATTAAATTCTATCTTAGGAGATCTATCTGATCCTAAACTAGGTGTAGGTGACAGCTTTATTTGAGATTTAACATCTCTAGGTATTTCTATACTATTCGATCTGACGCTTGATCTAGTTTCCTCTTCTCTATTGGACTTTTTTGAGTCTTCTGAATCAGAATGTGTGAATTTGGCTTGCTTTTGCAAGAAATCTAACTTAGGAACTTTTATTTGAGGTATTGGAATGTCACGTGGGGTTTTTAATTGCATAGAATCCGATGTTATGGAATGTGACGAAGCTTTGTCTGAAATCTCATCCAGTCTTGGAATTTTGTCTTTTTCCAAATCTTTGGCATCTATATTGTTATCCTTATTGTCTTTGTTTGCTTCGGGAACGTCGTCAAGTTCGTTTAAATCCAAATTTGCAAACTCCCTATCAGGCGAATCGATAGACGTTTCAGATTCGATGCTTTCCATAAGATTTATCGATATTTTATTTTTCTGCGACGGTATCATCGGTGATCTGTAAACATGACTAACGTATAAGATTTAGCTCCAGACTAAAGAAATAATCACGATTGATTTCAAATTCTGGACAATATTACTATTAAATTTAATTAAAATTCCATATACTATATACTAAAATAATGGATTTATCGACATACGTTCATTTCGATCAAATAAATAACCATGCATTAAATCAGACATTTCTAAATATGTAATTTGAAAATTGCATTCATGTTTCAAATTAATCATAAATCTCTATGAACAGTGTCCTATAAAAATATGTTAAAAATGTACCTTGGTCTAGTCTCCTTATCTGATATAGGCTCGTCTAGACTTATAGGCGTAGTCTCTATATCAGCTCGCCGCACGAGGTCCGATATCTTCTGGAAATTCTTTTGGAACAACTCTGGTTTAATGTAATCTGCTGGTTGCGGTTTTACTAAGCGACGACGTGGAGATGTTCCTCGGTTATCAATGGAATCCGTGCCTGTAACAACATAATAAAATAAATAATGATATTCATACCTACAACAATGTATACATGTACACATATCGTAGTATGAAAATACTTTTTGAGAATATAACACAAAATTTTATTTTTAATATGCTTAGTTTCCTTCTTAATATATGATCAATGTAGCTACCAAGATGAAAAAGCGATATGTACCTAAAAATCTTATTTTGTTTTACTTAAATAAGAAAAAAAATGTTTGTAAAATAAGATCATGTAGTATCATTTTGTGGCAAACATCATATTTTTGGCCTATAACCTACCTATATTAGACGCAAATCACTTAAACTACACCTTTGCAAAAATAGTTTAAACTTACCTAAGGAATCTTTGTCAGATCCACCACTCTTCAATTCCCTAGGACTGTCTGATGACTGAGGTCTTGGTGGCAAGGGTGGTCTCGTTACCAACGGAGACAATACAATAGTATTCAAAGGCACAGTGGACAAGGGTGATAAGGGTGACAGAGACGGGATGATTGGTGATGAAGGGATGACAGGTGAAGGTATTGGAGCTGGGGCAGCACTGATAATGGAGCTTTGAGCGTCATTCTGTTCTGATGAGCTGTTCGAACCAGGACTAACTGTAGGCTCAGGTAAGTTTTCAAGTTTAAATCTGTAAACAACAAGAAATATTACATGAAAAAAACACTTATTAAATTTAGTGTGGTGTAGGTAATCTGTAACAACTTCTTCCAATACTGTAAACTTCTATTTATAGTGCTTTTCTGTTATTTTATAAATGTAGAAAGTAATTATTAAAACATAACACTTTCAATTCATATCTTTGATCAATAGCCATCTTAATAGTTGCTTCATATAAAATATTCTGTAAGACTAAATTAATAAACAAATTACCCATTTCTTATGTGCAAAGC
Source organism: Jemadia pseudognetus (assembly GCA_018244755.1). Lineage (NCBI taxonomy): Eukaryota > Metazoa > Arthropoda > Insecta > Lepidoptera > Hesperiidae > Jemadia > Jemadia pseudognetus. The sequence goes on from DWTO01002366.1 coordinate 4,646, forward strand.
CAGTAATCACAATTTTTAAAAGCTAATACAGAATCTACTACAGGTTAGGTCCAACTAATTAGAGATTGTACGTTTTTTTATTGTGATTAAAAAAAATTACTCAACATAATACCTTTTTCAAAAACATCAGCAAATATTCTTACCTAACACTCTTCTTGTCTTCATCAAAACTAACCACCTGTTTAGCTTTCCCGAGCAGTACACTCTCAGCTTTTCTATGCAAGGAATCAGATGTCTTCTCTCTAAGGATGCCCTTGGGTGGATCACTTTTAGTCACTGAATCTTGTAACAAGGACTTCTCTGTATCCGGGCTTGGTAGGTTGGATCTAGATATCTTGAGAAACAAGTTACCTTTGCCTAAAATTGGGGATCAATTTGTTTAAAAGTTTACATTGAATACTCTAACAGCATACACAAAATTAACATTGAATGTTTGGTACCATTTTCAATCAGTAAATATTACTATTTCTTGATCACAAGTCACAAGAATGTATGTATCCAGTATGTTGACATACAAGTTGTGTCAAAACTATGGAATGTTACTAAAAGTAACTTGCAAATAGAACAATTAGTGTATATCAGCAATAAACTTGAAACTGAACAGAGTCAGATAGTGTTAAAAAGAATTACTGTACATGGTAAAATCCATCGAGTTTAAATATATCCCACCTGCTAAAGGCAATCCCCTGTCAATTTTAGCAGAAGTGAGCAGCGGACTAAAATTCTCCTCTTCTGGACTGGTAAGAACATGCATTTTTAAATCAATTATCTCCGATTGTTGTTTGAACAACATCTTGGGCCTTTCAAATGTAGTCGGTCGGGTTGGAGCGTCTGTGTTCCTAGCTTTACCCAATGAACTGTCCACGCTGCGTCTTAGAGGCGATATTCGCAAATCAATCAGTTTTTATCCAATCTTGACAAAGGCGCTAATGGAGGTCTACCCAAAGGCGTTAGACGCCTGTTGCCTGGTACTAAGGTGGTATTTCCATGTTCTTTCAAATCAGATTGGTGGTTTTCGCTATCTGTAGAGAGATCATCATCGTCACTTTCCACTTTGGTTTCCACGCGCTCTAGGTTTTTGGTGTTTTCTTCCGATGTGAGGAGTTCCTGTTGAATAAATATCAAAAATAATTGCATTACACATACATGAAACTCAATAGACATTTCTTGAAAAAATTATATTATACTTATTAGAGTTATGAAAATAAACTAATAATAATAAATATAATTAAAAATAATATCTCGTCAGTTTGTTTTCTATATTTTGATAATTCTATCGTCTATTTTTCACAACATATGCAAAGTTTATTATTATGATTACTAGTCCGTGTGATTATATTAGATTTACTGTAACTAGCACTGTTCTTACATGAGATTCCAAAAAGCCGCGATTCTACGTAACCGTGTGACGATCTTGAGTTGCAGAATTTTAATTTCACAAATGACAATAAAATTGGTCACAAACGCCTTTTATCATGAGTTATGTACTACATTTATAACTTAGTAAAGCTATAAATACCTATGGAGCAAAGGATCTATCTATTTATATACTTATGTAACTGTATGGTATGGTAACTACCTTTGCCAGGAACCTGTTTTACAAACACCCACCTGCACAGACGCACATGTGTCATCCTGCATAGATGCATCTCTGGCGCGCTTCACCAGTTCCCTGTACACATTGTCAAGAGGATGCTCCCATTGAGTCTTCTTCGTTTCTTCATTGTAGTAGTAATGAGTTTGCAGTTTCTCATCAAAGCTGCATTGAAAAATTTAACTTTAATATCAATTTGAATATTGTTTACTAGTAATATCTATTACAAAACTGTATTATTCATATAGTAAATAATAAATAAAGTATTTTGGTAATATGTATCAGAATTATTGATTGATGAAAGAGTCACAGGTCTGCCAAATCGATGAGTGTGTACGAAGACATTGTTGAATATAAGAGCATGTCCAGGTTGTAAGAATATTATTATTGGGCACTCTGTGCTTTCCGCCTACCCCGCAAATGATCCAATGTGAGAACATAATAATCATCTATGGCTTTTCACAGATATATTATATCACAAAAGGTACAATATCAGAGTGAGGTGTATTTCCAAACTTTACGAGTTACGAAATATGTTTCACAAGTAAAAAAAAATGTGTTGCAAAAAACGGGCATCCACATACATTAACATTACGAGAAAATGTGGCACAATGAATCTTCTCTCTCTATGGTGAAAAGCTCCTCATTGAAATTTTTAAAGAATTTTATCACAGACATGAGAACTCTTTTTCCATTTATAATTGAATCTGAAGATTTTTAATATCCTAATGCTGGTTACCTAAAGACTACGATGAACTTCAAATCGTATTGGTGCAAATTTTGTGTTAATCTTTACATACACCACAGGTACTGCGGCTTACAATGAGAGTTAAAAATCGAAGAAAAAACTACTACAGAATTCCAAATATTTGTACATCAAAAGTTTCAGTATAAATTCCAAATAGTATCTGGGTGAAGGTAGAGTGGAATTATAAGTTCCTTATACGCTATTATAGAAAACCTATTTTTAAAAAATCAAGTATTATTATTTTCCTTTTCACAGCACCAGAAATGCCATGTTGTAAAATGAAATTTTATCATTTAAATGCATATATACAAGACAAATAATAAGCTTAATTTACTAAAATTATAAACTCAACAATGAAAACAAGTTCATCATTGTTGGTCTCATTAATGTTCATTGATTTCTGTTATACATACTATGCACTCATTTCCAGATATATAACTTGAAGAAATATGTTATAACTTTAAAGTGAAATCTCCAGTCCTGGGGGGAAAAGCATTCCGGAGTAAGTTTGTTGCCTTACCTAGTCTACTTTCTATAGTACTAAAAAGTAATACACATATGTTTTGTGAGAATCACTTACTAGGCTTTCCATGGTGGAGGTAATGCTTGCATGAGGCCATCTTTAGCCAAGGGCAAGAGATGACTCTCACTCTCTGGATCAATGCCCAACTGATGAGCATACTCGGTTATTTCTGAAAATTATTGATCATCTTCATTTTGTAATATGTGTATCTTAATCCCCATATCCTGTTCCGTTTTATATACAACCAGAGCAGAAATACATTTCTTGACCCCTTCCTGGGATCCAGTGTATCATGAGACAACTAAACCCAGTACTAACAGATCACTGTATGGTATGGCTTACCTAGGCACAGCTAAATAACCTGGCCACCCATAGGCAGTGCGGGAAGCTTTCACTTATATTCATATCTTTTTAAGTTGTTTTAAGCTTTTGTAAGATACATAAACCCACTTGTAATCCCCAAATACATAAATAGCCAGATTTGTGCAGTTCACTCCAATGTTTCACCAGTAATCTTTCTGTCCTATTATGGAATAGAGGGTGGGCCTATTGTCACACACTGAGCACAAATTCAGACTCCAAGCCAGTACTAAAAATTTCAAACAGAAATTTCACATTAGAAAAATGTAGTGGTACTCAACCTAGAGTAGGCAGTTGCACTCAACCAATGAGTCAGTCTAACTGTTAAACTTCAATCTGATGTACATTAATGTACTTTTATAGAGTCAGTAGATCATATTGAAGTTTATATATCTCTGTTTCAATATATTAACAAGTAGTATGCAGATATTCAATAAATTTACTGCTTTGCTTGTGCTACCAGCCCTTGGTTGGTTGTATTGGTTGCAATCATGACTGCCAATTGAGAGGTCCTGGGTTCAAATCCTGGGTTGGGTGCTAATGGATTTTCTCACTTTGATTATCTAGTAGCAGCTGTGACTATATATAATGTGCCTGGTGTATGGCAATAGGCTCACCACACATTCCATAGTGGTATAGCCACAAGGGCATGTACTAGATTCCTCTACTTACCTCTTCGGGAATTACAGGTGTCATGTTATGTAACATTAATTAATAAAATTACACATTTCAGAGGAATAGAGATAAATAGGTAGGGACATATAGAATAAAATATATAATATAGCTGGCTATATATGACTGCCCCGTTGATGCTGTGGTTAGTAAACCTGATGGATACGCTGGGGATTGTGGGTTCGATTCCCACCCAGGTAAAATATTTGTGTGATGACCACAAGTACTTGTTCTGTCTGAGTGTAAAAAGAAATTATCTATTTAAGTATATAAAATGTAGTTTATCTGCTATCTGGTTCCCATACTACAAGCTCTCTTGACGCTTACTTTGAAATCAGATGGTTGTATATGGAGATATCCCAAGATATTATTATTATTCTAGAAATACTATGAATGGAAAGAGGATATTTAAATGGAAAATTGCAGCATACTTTTGAAGTGTAACATTTTACTTTCGCTTGCATTATTTCATTTTTGGTATTGAACAAATCAAGCGCTGATTTTTGTTACAAAATAAACTATCGCTAACGTAAATTTATGGATGGAAAATTTTGTATTGTTAGTAGACGATAGTAATGAAACGCTAAAATAAATCAACTCTATATTATATTTTTTATTATCACCTATCAAGAATTTTAAAATTATTTTTTAAACCATGAAATATGAAATACAAACAATACGAACCTTCTGCTGATGGCTGACTGTTTTCATCAAATATCTCTCGGCATACAACCGCGGACGGGGAAGACATTATGCAAACACATTCTATTTCATTTTGAATAAGTTGTGCTCATCGCCATTACAATTACTTAACACCACCTTAGTGTACATTCTTTAAAATTAAAAGGAACAGATTTTCACCACCCTAGATCTCTCACAAAAATTTGACTTCTGAAAATTGACAGTTACTTCGACTTGACATTTGTTTTTCCTATTTTTTCTCTAGCAACACAACTCAGTACCTGACTCGCATATTCATTAATTATGCAACAATATTATAATGATTTTAGAATAGGCTTTGATTGAATTTTTTCTACATAAATTAGAACATACGCTTTATGTCGTATATGATGAAAACATTTAGAAGGTGATATCTTTTGTTTGACAAACGGAATAAATAAATATAATTTAATGTAACTGGATAAGGCCGTTAGAATTCGCATTTTTTATTTACATAAATCCAAAGGTGCATACAAATTTTATGGAAACTATTGTTATTGCTATTTTGCTTAATGTAATTCCATGAAGTTATTATTGAGTTTATCAACGCAAATTACATAGTGTTTCTAATATATTCAATTTTTTTTTAAACCCATGCTTATGTTCGTCAGGACCTCTATTATTGGCTTAAAATGTGGTGTATTTATTAAGAGTTAACGACTGAATTATCATAATTTTCTAGTTTCTACAAATTTTGGAAAAAAGTGTTTTGCTAATGGAAAGAGCTTGCTATTATTACCTACTATTGTACTATTAATGGCGCCTAAATACTGTAAATTACGAGTTTTATGGACCATTACAAAAGGTGTACTAATTTTGCTTTAAGCTAAAATTTAGTTTTGTATTATTGTAATATTGTTTACGTGTAAAAACTGTTAAATCATAAAGCATTTTATTGTAATCACATTGATAATCCAACACGAAATAATGTGCGCAATTAATGAGTTTTGTCTACAAATAATCATTTATTCGGTTTTTTTCCCGACCCTTTATCGTTCCACTGCTGGACACGGGTCTCCTCTCAGAATAAGAGGGTTAATACCATAGTCTGTCACGCAGGCGAAGTGCGAGTTTGCCGACTTCACACATCTTAGAAAACATTTTTATGAACTCTAACAATAAGTTGTTTGGGTTACTTCACGATGTTTTCCTTCACCGTTATAGCAGGTGATATTTAATCTTAAAACGCACATTTTGTAAAGAGGTAGACGCTAGGATTTGAAGCCGGTCTTCCGGCCGAATTTCAAACCACTAAGTACCAACAAATTATTTTTTTATTTTTAACCGAATATTTTATACTAGGGTATAAAATTAATATAGGTACCGATGGCTGGATGATGCCCAGAAGGACCTTGCAGAGCTGCAAAAGTCCAACTGGAAGGAGTCTGTCCAAGATCGGCGCGAGTGGCGTTTCTTAGTGTCGGAGGCCAAGATCCAGAACGTGGAACTCCAAACTCCAGAAAGTGGAACATTGGAGACAATCGCTACGCAGCAAGCTTCCTCGGTAGCTGGTCGCCAACAGCGTAAACAAGCTAGTACCGTGACACATCCTGAGGATTCCAGAAAACCACGTCGTATTGTACCTAAAAAGTAACCTTGCATTTCGGCCAATCCATTTGTTTACATGTTTCTCAGATACTTGTTTATCTACCTTCTTTAGATCTAATAATACTTTGTTTTGTTTACTTATTTTGTGTTGTTCATCAACCACTGACAGTGACAACTTCGTGTCGCAATGGAGTTCCCCTTATCACATACTGTCAAAAGATAACGTAGCAGCCATTATGCTTATGTGCTCCGGTGTTGCAATAATTAATTGTTATGTCAATCCGAATTTTATTCTATTTTTTTCTATTCCTTCTGTTTTTTTTTTGTTTGTAATTCGAACGTTGTGGAATTTGTTACTATGAACATTCAACCAACGGGATGGTGCAGTAAGGCATGTGAATAATAGTAACATATAAATATTTAATTATTTTTCTATATTCGTATTAAGTTATTTTTTTTCTATTTATTATTTTATTTATCATATTATTTATTTATAATAGTTAAATTAAACTCTTATGTGTAGAAATCATGTCTGATAATAGCGATAACTCCTTTTTTTCTGGTTATAATTTAAACAATTCTTTGGTATCTTCTGATGAATCTCTTGATTACGGTGGTACCTCATTAAATGAGCAGCTAGATGAAGTTTTCCGCTCTCGCACAAAATGCCTCAACGTGTGTCACATTAACGCGCAAAGCATTCCAGCTCATTATTCCGAGCTGGAAACTGTTTTTTCTGGTATAAATTTCCACGCGCTGTTAATTTCAGAGACCTGGTTAAAACCATCTTTGAACTCAGCTTCGTATGCCCTTACAGGATATGTTCTCATCCGTAACGACCGAACGGAAAAAGGAGGGGGCGGTGTTGCCATATATTTAAGGGCTTCTATTCCATATAAAGTTATAATGAGGTCTCCATCGTCCTATTCCGCCTCATCCGAATATTTGTTTTTAGAAATCGATATTAACGGCGCCAGGGCTGTTCTAGGTGTAGTGTATTGTCCTCCTTCCATTGACTACTGCGCAACATTAGAAACAGCTCTCGATAATATTGGGGCCGAGCATATGCACTGCGTGGTCATGGGTGATTTTAATACAAACCTGTTGAACAGTTCTCCAAGGGCTCATAAACTTCGATCAATCTTTGAATCCGTCAACCTGTCCATTCTTCCGTTAACAGCTACTCATCACAATTTTGACACTGATGATTCCTGGATTGATCTCATTGTTACTGCTTGTACTGACCGTGTGGATACATTCGGCCAGTTCTCTGCTTCTGGTTTTTCGCGGCATGACCTCCTTTACTTTTCGTATAAATTGAAACCTCCGAAGTATCGCCCAACCTTTTTGCAACTACGCAATTTTTCAAATATTAATAATGACAGGCTAAGGGATGACGCTGCCGGCTTATCCCTGGGACTGGTGACGGGGGCGACTACAATTGATGATAAATTAAACATATTCAATACTATCGTTATCAATCTGTACGATGCTCACGCCCCAGTACGCAGGGTTAGGCTGGGGCGTCCCCCTGCACCTTGGATGACTGGAGCTGTACGCACGGCGATGGCTAGACGGGACAAAGCGTTTTTGAAATTCAAGAGAGAGCGGACAGACGCAAACTGGTCTACATTTAAAATTGCTAGAAATCGGTGTAATCAAATGATACGAACAGCTAAACGCCGATACATCCATACCAACATCAGCAATTCTTCATCCGCCGATGTGTGGAAGTTCCTTAAATCACTTGGCGTTAGGAAGCCTCCTACGCCGGATTTTGGTCCTTCTTTAGCTTTAGACGATATTAATCGTCACTTTTCCTCCACTTCTGTAATGGACCCTAAAATCCGTAGTCAAACGTTAGCTGATATTGCTTCAATGCAATCACCTGTTATTCCCAGTTTTCAATTTTGTAATATTAATCAAGACGAGATCAGGAAGACGATTTTAGCCATCAGATCCAAGGCGGTTGGGTGTGATGATATAGGCAGGGACATGATTGCTATAATTCTGGATTATCTACTCCCTGCCATAACACATTTAATAAATTTTTCTCTGACTTCTGGCCAGTACCCTTCACTGTGGAAAAAAGCTTTTGTCCGACCTCTTCCAAAAACACAAAATCCCAATTCACCTGCTCATTACCGCCCAATCTCTATACTTCCTTTCCTATCTAAAGTTCTGGAAGCCTGCGTGCATAAACAAGTCTCCTCTTTCTTGTACAAACATAACCTCCTGAGTGAATATCAGTCGGGGTTCCGTCCTGGTCACAGTACTACCACAGCACTTATTAAAGTAACTGACGATGTAAGAAAATCTATGGACAATAAACAGATCGCTTTGGTAGTGCTTGTTGATTTTTCGAATGCCTTTAACGCAGTGGACCACGATATCCTTATTTCTATCCTCTCCCACTTGAACTTTTCACCCTCCTCCTTGGATTGGTTCTCGTCTTATCTTCGCGGCCGTCAACAATCAGTTCGTCTCGGGCATATGGTCTCTGACTGGGTTAAACTGAAAACCGGCGTGCCGCAAGGCGGTATACTTTCTCCAATATTATTTTCAACATTTATAAATTCTCTCACTTCTGTTATTGATTGTTCGTATCATTTGTATGCCGATGATCTACAATTATACACGCAAGCTAGCCCTAATGAGCTCCATACGGCATTTCAAAAAATGAATTCTAATCTAGAAGCTCTTAGGGAATGGTCCTGTAAATATGGAGTTCATGTGAACCCAAGCAAATGTCAGGCCATAACATTAGGCAGTCCAAGAATGCTTGCTAATGTCAACTTCGAGTCACTACCCTGTATTATGTATAATGGTATTGCAATTCCTTTGGGTAATACTGTGAAGAATCTTGGTCTCCTTATAGATAATACCTTAAGTTGGAGACCCCATATCGCAGACGTCAGCCGTAAAGTTGTCGCAGTGTTGCATTCTCTCAGCCGTCTTAAACACTTCCTTCCTATGAAGACGAAGCTAATGCTTATCCATACACTAGTAATGCCTATAATTGACTACGCAGATGTGTGTTACCCGGACCTCTCAGAAGAACTTCTTAATAAACTAGAACGCCTACAAAACAACTGCATTCGATACATTTTCGGTTTACGCAAATTTGACCATGTTTCCCATTATCGTGATAAGCTTAACTGGCTAACAATTCGACAAAGGCGTAATTCTAGAATGCTCCTGTATTTGTACTCTGTTTTAAATAATCCTACCTCCCCATCCTATCTCAAGAACATTTTTCATTATCGTTACACCACTCACAATAGAGTACTTCGCTCTTCTGAGAATTTAAA
>DWTO01002367.1:0-14121 GCA_018244755.1 Jemadia pseudognetus
TTATGGCGTCCCATGAAAGGTAACGGATAAGTAAGGTGAACAACAAAAACGATACGAAAACTACATACATATCATCACGCCGGGTCCCTTGCGGGGTAGGCAGATAACACCGAGTGCCAAATAGCTATAACCGTCTAGAGCTGCCGCGTTTCTTCTACATTAATCACTGTCTTCATACATATACGCCCGTTTCACGGACTTCAGACTCCAGCATTAGCTAGTATGTGATCATGTTTTTGTTAATTTTTTAGGGGACGGAGTAATTTATAACAGCAAGTGGAGCAGTGTATGTTAAAGTGCTGCACAATGAGCAGTGCTAGAGACTACGGAACTAAAACTTTTGCCCCCACTGTGCGATTTACCTAGAAGATTTCGCGCCCACTGTAATTGTTCGAAACTGCCAGGTGCAATACAAAATGGCGATTAGGTATTTTCTTAATCTGACATTTCATATATACTCATGTCCCATACATCACTAAGATGTTAAGCGCTTTAACTGATATCTGAAATAAATCGAAAATATTCAATCACCTAGTTTAAGAAGCTTTTCATAATCAAATACATATCGTAAACACTAAATACACCCCAAACACAACTTTATCGTACAAAAAGGCGGTATCGAACAAACAAGGGAAAAAAATGGCAGACGCCACTAAAAAAAACGCGACGTCTATACTAAACAATAGTTGCACTCCAGCTCGCGCCGACAAAGCAACCGATGCTACCGTAGATAAATAATATTTTCATATCCACGGCGCTTGTCTATGGTCCGCGCTAGCGACTGACAGCGACTGTCACATTGTACACCATTATCCAATAAAAATAATAGCAAAGAAGCCTCGAGCAGTCACAAGAGTCAGGATCGAAATATAGAATTTTTGGAACACTGTTATTTTTAATCATTTGTAGTTAGAAGTTTCAACACTTTCATTTTAATTAATCAATACATAGGATATACAATTTATTACTTAAATAGCACGTCAGAGAACTCTTACTATAGAAGTATTTACAACCCAAATTACAATTAAGTACTTACAGATACTATGTATATATAAAAATGTGAGAAATAAAAGCTGCCATTATTTTTAATTATTTAATCAGCTTAACATGTGGCCGTGTACAAAGTAAATCGCACAAGCATTCGCTGCTCTCTGCTTACCACGCAATGCACCCAGCGTGATGATATACTACTACTAAGATGAATAATAAAATAATTCAACGCAGTGCCCGCTGCCGCCCGTGCCCGGCCGCTGAGCGAGAGGGAGCGTTAAGGGTGCTTCATACGAGTTATTAGCTCTTTTGTGGAGTGCGTCTATATTTCACGCTTCGGAGCACGGGAGTGGCCGGAATTTGTTATTGTGACCGCTTTTAATGGCCAGCCTCGTAGTTTGCTCTGACGGCTTCGCTGTCCGCGGCTCCTGGTTGGGGATGATGTATGGATATTCGATTATGTATTATTTCCCTTATGATTTTCCTGAAGAGCATAATGAATCAAATTGGGAAGTATGAAAATAGGAAGTGAGTTAGGTGTACGTGTAAGTAGCATTTAAAAATAGTTTGCTAAGATAAAAAAGAACTTTTTGTGTTTAAGAGTATTTTATTAGTACATAGCGTTACGGCACAGTATTTACGAGAGCTGGTGTTGACAAACTGCATCGCACTTTGACGGAACGTGTATGAAATTATGTAATTTTACAATTTTAAAAAGTGAATAAAAAAACGTAGTAGCGCGTCAGGTTTTTAACGGTAGAAATTTGAGACACTCGATGCTCTCTGTCGACCCCCCTACGGATGTGGCGCGGAGATAAAATAATAATGGTAGCAATGAGAAGTAATGGGATAATTTAAAAGTATTCGAATATTTTATTAAATTGTATGGTGTGATACATACACTCATGAAGGTCAAGTTAAATAATATGATTGGGTCCGATCTTTGTGCACTCGTCGAGGAAGGAAAGGTTAAAGAGTACTCCACTAAAGTGGTTCAGATACATTTTGACTTCGTAACTACACTATCATCGTATGATTTACTAATCTAAATAAAGTTTATTGAGAAACTGTTCGCTTAGTAACACTTGTGTTTTTTTAAACCAATCTAACTACATATTTCAAGGAAATGAAAATGTGATATTGTGTCTTGGGTATATGAGACATAAATGAAAGTGTCCTTACTTTTCACTAGTTGTATTATACAATTCCATTTAATAGGGTGAGCCTATTAAAAATAATGTTACTAATAGTAATACAGAAATACAGTGCTCTAAGCCTGTATATACAGTGGCGATGGACGCAGGTGCCGAGGGAGGCTAAGACTCACCTATCTTAATCAAATAGGCCAGATACTGGCTGATGGGGAAGTCAGAAGCCTACAAAACCGGCGTGCATGTATGAAGAGAATGATGAATGTGGAGGAGGCGCGGCAGGGTCTGTAAGGATAGAGCTATTTGGCACTCGGTGCTCTCTGCCTAACCCGCAAGGGACCCGGCGTGATGATATGTATGTATGTATGTATATTGTAACAGAAAAAAATGTATTAGAAGTAGCTGCAATTAACACTAATTTATGTTCTAATTTAAAATCTTTATAACGTTTATGTATATAGTAAATATACAAGTTTATACATATTAAAAATATAAAAATGCTGTTATAAAAATTAAGTTTCTAACACATTCACACCGGTTTGCAATTATTGTCTTTGCCAAGTGTCCCACTCAGCCAGCAACCGAACCCAGAATTTTTAAAATGGTCAACAAGATTAGGTACTTATTTTTCTTATTGGATTTTCAATATAGACTTTGAACGAACACAACGAACAATATCAATTAGAAATAAGAACCAATTAATCAAATCTACTCTATCTGAGAGCGTAAATCTAAAAATAATACCTCATTATTCACTTCTAAAATTCTCCATAACTATAACACCATAAATTAAATTACATTCGGGGGTTTGGGAATGTTTTTTTATTTCAAATTCCATACAAAAAACCGTTTTTATTGTCACTCGCGCCATGTGAGGGCAGAACGTGTTATCTGATTTATTGGTGCGTTCATTCATTCGTTCTTTTTTTCATTCAGTGATTAATTTTAAATTAGGAGTTATCTCACTTCGACCGCGGCTTAATTGGGCCCGTAGACTGACTAATGTATTTTTAACAAACTTCTGGTTACCATTTCCTTATGTTTCCACGTTTCTTAGCTGTTGATATATTAATGCACCCTCTGGACTATATTTATAGAATTTCAAGCTGTTAATCGAGAAATGAGAATCAACATCAAATCACAGATCAGAATGGAAGAATATAATATTTTATATACGCTAATTTCTTTCCTGTTAAATTATATTTGTCCTTAAATTAAGGAAGACTGCTAATTTATTATGTCTTGCTTATGTACAAAAAAATACATATTTATATTTGTAGACGTTATGATTACAAAAACCGACTCCACGATTTGACGTAAATTTAACTGGTGGAAGATAGGAATTTACGACGCATCTCTACCTCCGTCTTCCACTCCATTTATACCATATAATCTCACTCTTCAAACTTGGGGTAAGAATTCGTTCAAGGCAGACAATACTAGTAACTCCTCTGGTGTCGCTAGTATCTACAGATAATGATGACCACTTAGCAACAGATGGCCAGTCTGCCCGTTTAACATCCATATAAACATTAAAAAGCTTGGGTCCCCTTCTAATAAATATTGCCAGTATATGTACGCGGAACAAAAAAATGTTATAAAATGAAAATAAAACTAATATTCTCAGTTATAAACATTTATTAGTTTTCGCTCTAAGTGGAGTCTGTCTATTTTCTGCGGACAGCAGTCTGGAAAAGGCTGCGACATGTTCCCAATGCTGAAGTATCCCAGTTCAGTGTTGTCTTCGCATCTGGAATGGGTTGATAGGTTTTTGTGAATATTTCACCCGTTTGATCGTAACTAGTGAAACGTGGTAGTGTATTATACTCCTCTGCCTACCTCTTTAGTGATTACTGGCGTGATGTTACGTCTTAACCCCTCTGATCACGTAACGTAACTAGTGAAACGTGGGAGTGTACTGTACTGCTCTGTACACCTCTTCGGGGTTTATAGGCGTGATGTTACATAAGTTTGTTAAAAGAGGACGAAATGAAACTAACAGTATATAAAAAACACAGGATCGCGACGGGCCGAGTTTATTACCGACACCCTACAAGGCTCATCCTTTTTTAACCCTGATTTGTCAACTTTTTTAAGCGAGTGTCACTACTGGCGGGTACCCGTGATTTGTCACGTCGACGTACAGTTTTTGTTCTACGTGTATAATGTCTTATAAAGAATGATTTGGTGCGTCGTGTGGATAATATTGAATAAAAGGTGACATCTTAATGTTCCAACTTTATAGATATTGCTCGCATCTACTGGGTTTCGTTTATGACTGATCGAAATTATAAAAATAACAGAACTGGTCCTAACACCTTTGTTAGGTTTCGCTTTCATAAGAATTATGTTTATCGTTTCAATTTAATCTTCATCACTGGCAGGCAATTTGTGACTGTTGTAACTTCTGCATTCGATCGTATAAAGTAACGCCTAACTAATTAACGCCTAACGTAACTAACAACGTAACGTCAATGAAAAGTAACGCCAATGAAAAGGCGGTCTCTTAGTGGGACACTTTCAAATCTATGCACAATTTGACTAAATAAAATGTCTATATTCAATCAGGAATACTTACGTTGTTCTTTCAATGTAAGCTTCAAACTCATTTTCTTGAGACCCATTATCTTGTGCTTGTACATAGTTTATGAACTCTCTCTTCGTTCTTGCTAGTTCATCTAGCTTTATAACTTTACCTACTCTTTCTAATTTTACATTCTTTTTCAGTGTCATAGATTTCAACGGTCTTGGTTTATCGACAACATGAGCCCTTACTTCTTCTAGGACTTTGTCTGATAAGGGTTCGGTTTGCCAATCTGGTAAAATTTTCTTTTCTGTCGGTGCCTTCATAAGTTTTTCTAGAAAGTCCTTACTTCGTGATTTTGATTCTAATGATTCTTCTTCGCGTGAAGTAGAAGCTCTATTATATGTATAACTTGGAATTTGAGGTATGTATGGTCCGTAATAAGATTGAGAATAACTTGGGTGTCTAGCATAGCCGGTTTGTGTCCATGGATAGTTGTAGTAATAGCTGGTTGGGTAACCACTTATGTTATAGTGATAGATGTAAGAGAATGGATATGGTAGAAGGGTTGGCGTTGGAACTGTTGCTTGTAAAACTTGCAATCCTGGATTTGTAGCTGTTTTTCCATACCAAGGTACATAATTATTACTATTTACGGGCTTATTGCAAGGCTGTTTTTCTGTTGGGGCATTTTCCAAATCGTTTGGCTTCGTATGCATGTAAGATGATAATCTTTGGAAATTCGACATTGGGTAGTAATACGGCAGTTTTCCAAAATCTTTGTTCGTCAAGGGGCCTTTGAAAAAAGTTGGATTCGTATCACTTATCGGTGGCAGTTTCTTGTTTGACATAACATTGGTTCCTTCGTGTAATGGTTCCTTCATTTCTACATGTTTATTGTGATATTGTATAGGCTCATACCAATAAGAATGCCTATCTTCTTTCCCAAAGCTTTCAGATTCCTCTACTTTAATTGTCTCTTTGACTAATTTCTTCATATTTACACTATCTATTTCCTTATAAATATCTTGAGCTAAATTGTATATATCTATTATAGCCTCCAAATCGCTTTTCTTGACTGTATAAAGCATATCAGTAATGGTCTTAATTTCAGATTCTGTTAAATATCTATCACCGTCGTTGTCATCTTTATCATTAAATATTAGTTTCTTTTTGTTCTCGAGAAAACCTTTATGAAATTTAGGTTGATTATCGTCGTTCGGTTTCGTAGTTATTGCTATGGAATTATCACTAGGGCTTATATGCATGTCGTCATGCTCTTGATGTGTCTTGTATTCCGATATATTAATCTTCTGTAAAGGTGTATATTGTGTCTCTGTATTGTTTCTTTTGCGGATCTTGCAAGTGTAGTTACCGCAGAACGTTCGAGACGGCCACGTCGTGTTAACGGCATAAAGTTTCCCGGTGTCTGGATCTTTGCAATACAAACCTGAAATTAAAAGCAACTATCATTACAATTATACTCAAAGGTACGAACGTAAATTATATCAGATATATTTAAGGAAGTAGATATACCTATTTAAAAAACGAAAATATTTAAATTTGTCCAAAGATGCAGAAATAGGTAGTTTAAAATATGAGAGTGGTGAATATAAAAAAAAAAGAAATAAATGACACTGATTGCTCTCGATGTAAGCCGAAAGTGATCTGTAGCTACGATGTACATAATAGATTTATATTTATTGCATTTACGTCGTAAAACGCTTGCATTGAATCGACGTATAAACTTTCTGTAACTCATATGATGTTATGATGCGCCTCATTTGATCTCACATCTCGAAGCATACAGTTCCTAGTCTTGTTTTCAAACATCAAGTTTTATAAACAATGAAATTATTTGATGATGATGTCATTGTACCTCCATCGTACATAATTATGATATCGATATTTTTATTTATCACACTCATTAATGTGTTTCTATAATACAGTTATTTTATAAATAAATGTAGGTACGTGCTTTTGGAAAATAGTTAGCCATAAATATTTATTACTGGCAACATTACAACACAATTAAGTTATGACCGATTTATATTACGTACGTTAGGGAAACAGGTATAACAATTTACACGCCCATATATGAATTGATATATGAAACGAACGTGAATAAAAGAATATTGAAAAGAAACATAAATGTAATTCGTAATGTAAAAAACATTAAAAACTCACACAAACATGTAGAGCTTCTTATACAAGGGTGTACTGCTGTTTTGTTCTATGGCATACAGCTGTGTGTGTGTGTTTGTCCTCACGCGTGTGTAAACTAGGACTAAATCAAACATAAAAATCCATCGACACGGCCGCGTGTGACAAGTGCTCAATAGTTTTTCCTCTTTTCCATCATAGTTCCCTTTTCGTTCTACAAGTAGAGCTACTGTACAGAATGCGACTATCTAACAATTTTATTAAACGTATATGAATACTGTAGTACAAGAAATATGGTGTTAAAATTTCGTTAAATATTTTATTATTTTGAGACGTTGATATGGCTAAATTATCTAGCTGCTTAACTCATGTATTTTTATCGGGAATAATATGAATTAAGTCAGTATAGAAAATGATCTTAAATTTTGTTATTTTGAGAGCAGTCCAACACTGGAATAATAAAACAGGATAATCATGTCATGATGATGTGATGTGATCTAGACTAAAACTCCTCACATGTAGGTTTGTACCTATATCTACATATCTAAAACCGAAGTCTACAAGAACTGCGCGTCACTATAAATTATATCAATAGTATTCGAATAGAATAAAGAAATAGTAACTAACTTCTGTTTGTAAAACAATTGAATAACAATAATAATAAACAATCGTGTCATACGTTGATTGTTCAAACATTATTTCGTAAAGATATAGGGTAATTTTAATATCATGAAAGTTACACATGATCAAAGGTTTATTTTGCCTCAAACAGTGACAGTAGTCTATTTATATCAATAGGTAATGTTTCTAAATTAGTTTGTGAAAACGTGCACGTGCCTTGTTACTTTTAGAGACTGTTCAAGTGGCTTGGCGGCTTTTTGACCATACTTCAAATTCAATACGAAAATATAGAAAGCACATTTATATTGCTTCCTGTGCCGTAACGTAAATAAAGAGTTCTTATATGTTCGAAATGCTCCGTTATCTCTATCTATAAATATTATTTCCTCTCGAGTGATAATAATTAAAGTCATTTCTATTATTTTTAATTTATATTCACGCCAAGTTCCGTATGAGGTGGGCAGTGAACAGCGCGAGCAAACTATCTCTTTACTGATTTCACGTACTTTTACATACATTATTCACTTAACACAAGCAGGTTTTTCTTAGCAATAATAATATACGTATATATTTGTTATTTAAAAAATCTATATATTACCTTTAACAATATGTGTGGCTTGACACACTGCGGCCAACAGTGCAGCGGCGCACACACACACAAAGCGCGCCATTGCGACTACTGCGGCGCCGCGCGCCCGCGCCGTGTTATGATTGTCCGTCCGCTCTGTTGCTGCGCTTCTCAAAGTTTGTGTGTCTAGTCGTAAAATAATAACGTACTTTGATTTTGAGGAGGATTGTGAGGAAACTATATATGTATATAAACCGACGATGTGCATAGTTAAGCAAGGCTAACGGTTAGCAGCCTAACGACATGGGCTAATTACTTATAAATTAATTCAGGATTAAACTTAGATAAAATTATTAACTAAATATTATCCGGTAAAATAATTGTTTTTGCATATGTAAAATATAAATGTATTCCAAGATATAAAAAATTGGCAACTTAATTTCAAGAATATTTTTAGACTACTTAGATTATGGTGACCAGACAGTTTATATTCTACACATATGTATACAATATTTTAATATATTATTTTACACCTTTGGGTGTATCTTTGGTTCTCAAACAAAAATCTCGCTAATGTAATATAAATATCTACATTTCTCCTGAATGATCATCAAATAGCCAACTATCCACTCGCTGAAACTATTCGTATAGACAATGCAACATAAGGTTAGGCAAAACATTGGTTTAAAACTATGACCTTAAGCCTCTCATTTTGAGAAGGATCGGAAAAAAATCGTTTTGCAAGATTTAACATTACTCTAAAATATCCGCGTTATTGTCGAAAAGCATGAAATATTTCAGTAATTGAAAAGTACGTGTTGAATTACCGATCGAAACGGTTCAGGAGTTCGAACACCCATACGTTAGGTCCGAACTCCAAAGTAGCAGTAAAACGAAATAACTTCGCTACTAGATGTATTGCTAAAACGTTCATATGCAGGAAAAGGAAAAATAAATACACAACCGGGAAATTGGATAAAGTATCTGAAAAATATTTTCACATCTTGTTGTTTTGTAAGACTATCTACTGTTGGTCAAAAGAAATAAGATAACATTGAAGACATACTGCTTAAACATCACGCCTGTTATCCCCGAAGAAGTAGGCAAAGGAGTGTAGAACACTCCCACGTTTCACCAGTTACGTCAACATCCTACTATGGAATAGATGGTGAGCCTATTGCCATGCACCGGACACAAATTTACTACAAATTAAAAAAAAATAAAAAACGTTTTAGTAATATTATGTATTTATACTCTAGAATTTTCTGTATCGTGAGTACCTTGGACCGATAACTGTAAGAAATACATGGATAATAAGAACGATTGGTCATCTCATGTGAAATTTCGCGTTTAAAGAGGTTTAAAGAGTTTATATCTTGTTGCCGTAATTGTATTTTTTTTAAATATAGTTGTGATGTACTAAGGTCATTGTTTAGCTCATTCATGTAGAATTCGGCAGCCGGCTCGGATGGTTCTTGGTTCTAATCCTGACCTCATCTGGTCCGCCTGTCTACCCATTGCAGTGTGGCATACTATCGTTTAACCTTTCTCATCATAAGAAGTCACCGGTGTCCAGAATATAATTATAGTGTCCGAGTCGAGAATGATCAAAGCATTTAAGATAACGAGTGAATGCCACTGGAAAGTCGCAAAAGTTTTTCTGATATCAATAATAAAAGGCAAATTAAAAATAATATCCTATAAGAAACTGAACTAGTTGTTATCGGTTCATTTCTCGCTTTTCGGACCCGTGCAATCGCCAAGGGAATAAATTACAAATTTAGCGCAGTAACATTAATTACAGCTCAAACAAGTAATTAGACGGGAGTAAGAATTTTCAACCAGAAAATTACTGAAATTACTAAGAGCGGAAGTAATTAAAGCAGCGTCGTTGCAGTTATAACTGTGTAATGAATCAGCTCAACAATTCAGTTACGTACTCCGAAGAGTATAATAACCCGGAGGAGTTTCGCAGGTACCTAATATATAATATTGTGCTTCAATTGAAACATTTAACGGTATAACATTAGAATTAAACAATGTGCTGAAAAATCGCGTTGAAGTTTTAATTATCCGTATTTTTAAAATACGTTGAGTGTAATTGTACTAGTTAAATAATTACGAATTAAAAGTATATTTGAAAAGAAAAAGTTGTTTGCTTGAAAAGTAATAATTACGTAGAGAATTACGAATTACCTTCAACTGCTATACAAGTTTATGATTTGGAAATATTTTTAAAAAGAGAGAAGAAAAAACATGTACTAAGAGAAAAATTATATTCCAGCTTGTGTTCAGTTCATACCTGTGGTTGATTTTGACTGATGCTATAAATTACGAACGGTTTGGTGAATCTATCTCTGCACAATCTGATTTTCTAAAGAATCATTTTCAATTAACATACCTTTAAATTCCTTGAAAATATATTCGCAATAACAAAGAAATTCATCCACATAACACGAATCGCTTCATCCCCGTCCAGTAAATTGCTCCTTCTAAATCGTCACTGAACAAGATTTACGTTCAGTACTCACCAACTTATTGGACGTCGGTGATTTGGTTTTGTTCTACCAAATCTATTGCGTGCCAGCTGAAAGAAATGTCGACAAAATTTAAAATTGGATGCCTTAAGAACTTATTTTCTTAGAATATAAGTAGGTACCTACATATCTTTGTTAAATAAAAGAACAATTTAAAAGCATCTTTGTGTTATTGTAACATTATGTAAAATAGTAATAAAATGTAAATACATATCTATAATAATCATTCAATGTTACCCTTGCATAGATAACTTTTAGGAACGTTAAAATAATATAATTCACTTAATCTAAAATGACATTCGTACATACTAACTTGCTGATCTTGTAATACAGACTGTTTTTTATGAGAAGCCCACATTTTTTCCTTGCTATTTTACCAATATCTTTTGTGAAACACGGCTTTTAATAGCAAAGAGAAAATCGAGTCAATTTATCGTCCATTTGCCACACCAAAGGACATTGACGAGAACCCGTAGGCATTTTGTTCTTACTTCCGGATCTTTTATTTTATTATGTTAGGGTGTAAAAATGCGCCTTGTGAGATACTATTAACTTTTGTTGTATTAAACCCCTACAATAATATTAGAACTAAATTTTAAACGTATATTTATTTAGCATATAAGATATATGTATAAAATATTTATATCATTACTTGCAGATAAGAAGAGATTTAAAATATTGTGGACTTGAATTAGTTTTTTAAACCAATAACGTTATATATAAAAATTTACATAAATGAAAATACAGATACATATTAAGCCATCACTATTAATATGCCGCTAATAATACGACACAAGAAGCAAACATAAATAGTTCATAGTTGTGACCAAAAATAAAAAATTTTTGCTATTTAACAATACATACATATTTATTAGTTTATGACTAATACCTCGACAAATGACA
This sequence comes from Jemadia pseudognetus, assembly GCA_018244755.1. Classification (NCBI taxonomy): domain Eukaryota; kingdom Metazoa; phylum Arthropoda; class Insecta; order Lepidoptera; family Hesperiidae; genus Jemadia; species Jemadia pseudognetus. The sequence goes on from DWTO01002367.1 coordinate 11,458, forward strand.
ACTTCCTCAGTCGAGTACTTGCAAGTACCTACGACGAGAGTTCCTGGGTTCAAATCCCGGGTCGGGTACTGTAGGATTTAGGTAGCTTAAATTTTCTATCATAGAATTCTAGTAGTGGCTCATGTTGCATGACAATGCATCAATGGTACATGGCAATAAATCCACCCCGTGTTCCATTATGGGAAGTAAACGTAACTGGTGAAACGTGGAAGTATATTTCACCCCTCTGTCTACCTCTTCGAGAATTACAGCCGTCATGATATTTTTTATTAGCTTATTTATTCTTTCATATACAAATAACTAGATCTAATTAGGGGCATATTTACTACCTAGAGGCATTCATTACCAGAAATTCCAGAGTAAGAATGAGAATATGAAATGAATCTTGTATATCATTTGTATATTCACAGACTAAAATATTGTATGATATTTTTGTTTACTTGTGCAAGTAGCTCTCACGTAGTAAGAAGTTTATCGGTGCTAGAGCTGTGCCCGGTGAAACGCCGATACCGATCCAATTCACGTAAGAGTGTTCCACGTCAATAGAAGCTGGAGAGCTTTAATAGAGTAAGTACGTTTTCACAAGTCGGCTTCTATGTCCTTTATATAGAGAAGTAACTTCTATTTATACGTAGGAGTTTAAGAACAGAGTTTATTTTTAAGATCACTGAGAAGGTAATGTTGGTAATTTTATTACACCTTCACGAATGTTGTCCAATAGTAGCGCTAATACACTTTTTTGTCTTGTACGTGAATGGTTAGTAAGTTTATTGACTATTATAGTATTTTATTCCTTTCTGTCATATGAGGAATTCGCTGTTAGTGAAGGAGACAACATATACAACAGCTGTAGCTGATATGTTCATGAATAGGCTTTACTTTTAATATTTTTATAAAGAGATATAGAATTTGTTATTGCTTTTTATTTTAACAAAGTATAATATTTATGAGGACATTCTGAAAGTATGTAACAACATACTATTACCGGTTTGTGCCTACATACTTTTTAATTTAAACACCTGGTATTACTGGTAATAATATGTTAAAATATTACCATGTAGTTCAAACCTTATATCCTAGTTGAAAAATTACTGATTTATCAAAACAGAAAACAATTTTCTCATACAAAAGTGACTCGCTCACATATTGTATCAATAATTTGAAAATATTTTATTTAACATTTAAAAAAATAGAAATATTTTTTATTATATATCTTTATAATGTTTTATAATAAAATCTTATATATCTTATAATTTGAAAATATTAAATCAAACGCAAAAGAAATCAAATCTATGATTCAGGAGCAAGTAATAAAATTATATTCTTGCGAATACAAAATAATTCACATGTAGGTATGAATACTTTGAGAAGCGCTATTGTGAAGAATTCACGAACGTGTCACAATCCGATCCTTATTATCAAATGATCAATGTTTTTTGCTGATCATTAATTTACTGGTTATATCTTAGATAGTGATTTATTTTATATTCGCGTTCACTTAACGTTATGTTAACATCAGAAATTAAACTGTTAAGAAATAACTGTGTAACATAAATAGGCATAAAAAATTGGATTTGAATTATGGACATAACCCCTCAGGGGAAACCTATGTCCAGCAGTGGACTGTAATAGACTAATGATGATGAATGATGAAAAAAATGCTTGTTTATATTATTGTTACGTCACCACGCTAGATTTGTTACGGGACAGGCAGAGAGCAACGAGTGCCAGACAATTCGATCCTGAGTCCTGAACTGCAACTTCTATATTCATCACACTCTACATAACGCCCGGTTTGGAGATGTCTGAGTTCTCCATCAGCCGGTATCTGACCTATTTCGTCAAGGTAAATCTGGTCTCCCTCGCTACCCGCATCCGTCAACATTTGCGTTGTACGTGTTTTCAAGATGATGAAACAGAACCGGCTGTTAGTATCTTGACATGCTTTGCGCTGGTATCCTCCGACCTGCACCGTGTTGAACCCTGTCAATGTACAATGATGTTCATAATGTACTTTTGAGAAGATAAATTTACTTCTCAAATCTGTCGTACTTTATATTTATAAATTAGAGTTAAATGAATCTCAGAAAACTGTGTATTTGTTGGTTTTGTTATTAGTGACTACCACCGCCAGGGCGGCGGAGAATTTGGTGCCCAACCAGGACAATAATTCTGGATTAAGCAGTTTAATCCCTTTCTAGGCATGAAGCTATTTAAGAGTATATTACACTAAAGTACGTATTCCTATATTGTATGTATATGTTTCTCAGCTGTTCAATTGCCACAGTTCTGTATAATTGCGGTCAGATGGCGTGAATGAATTGATAGATTTTTATTTGTAAATGTATTAGCTCTTAATTATTATACATAGTATCGATCGTCACATTCTAGTTTTACTTGTAACTTGTTTTACGAGTACACTGTATGTAATTTTACCTTACAGTCATCTGCAAGATTGTTGACATGTTTACGAATACGTCGCCAATATATACATATCACATTATCACAGTGAATAATTCGCATACTTCGGCCAATATATTATTATATCTACTTTTACTCGTACATGTCGAGAGATCCCCATTTACGGCCAGCTGATCGGATCAATTATTTATCAGTATAAATATATTACATTTACTGTTTATTGTTACCATAATATCTGAGATC
>DWTO01002368.1:0-14118 GCA_018244755.1 Jemadia pseudognetus
GCCTATTGCCATACACCGGGGACTTTTTCAGACTCCGAGCCACTACTAGAAAATCTCAATGATAAAAGTCTGAGTGCCCGTCTTGGGAATTGAATCCAGGGGTTCCCGATCGTTAGTCACTCTTGCAACCAACACGACCAACGAGGCAGCGAGTAAACGTAACATCAGACCTGTAATCCTCGAAGGTGTACGCAGAGGGCAGCACCCTCCCACACTTCACTAGTCACGCTTACGTCCCACCATGGAACAGGCGAATTATATATTATAAAAATAAAAATGAAACATCATTCTATATCCCGTTTGTAAAATATAAATGGCTTCATGTAGCATTAACTTTGTTGTTTTTATTCCGTAACCAATACTTTGTACTTGTGTATCAATTATACACCTATTCTTTCTATTCTGGTTCCTTCAATTTTCTCCTCTTGTTACATGGAATATAATATCATGTATTTTTTTAGCGACTTACGTTCTCTCTCAGAAAGGGAAGACTCTGATAAAGCTTAAAGGTTATACATACTACGCCGGCACCAAGAACGGCCCGAAGATAAGATGGCGGTGCTCCACGCACAATTCTCACGGTTGCCGTGCCTTCGTGATCACTGTTAATAATGAAATAGTTTGTGTTATGGATAACCATGAACATATAAAATTTGATGTACAAGAGCTGAGAAAATAAATTGCATGTCGACATCGCATCGTGTTTAAATGATGTAACCAAATGCTTAAGTTGAGTTCCGAATATACGCGTGATAACGACGAGTAGACCAGTCCGTGGGCGATTTAGGTACTATTTCACGTTTCAAATGCAATGCCTTTGTGATTTTAGTAACATACGTGACTTCCAAGAAAGGCAAGACCCTGATAAAGCTGAAAGGCTACACGTACTGCTCGACTCCTGCTAAGGGTCCGAAAATCCGGTGGAGATGTTCCACTCACTGGCCGCAAGGGTGCCGCGCTAACATCATAACATTCTGTGATGAAATAATTAGCGTTACAGACAATCACAAGCACTATCATTTTCCAAGCTTAAAATGAAATTTTCAGTAATAATAAAATCTCCATTAACAATGGTAAGATTGTATCTTTTTTAACAATGACAATATGAATAACGTAGTCAATACTTAGGTATTATAGAAATTCCATGGCGTTTTCGATGTAAGGAAATGATTACATAGAAAAAATGGAAGTGTAAAATATTAATGTACTATATTATGTGTCTTAAGGTTTGTTTGATTTAGAAATAAAGATTTATAATCAGATGACAGTTAATGTGTTCTTCCCATTTTAATATTTGTAATTTTTATAAAAAAAAACCAACGAGAACTGTGTATTTTCTTTCGGAAGATTTATCCAATAAGGATTCAGCTAGTGATCATCACTCATTTTGATGCATCGTGCGCGGATCTTTACATAGCTTGAAAATTTGTTATTAAATATCCTAATCAAAAACATTACGACTAAGTGACAATATTTCGTAAAAATTAACATATGGCATTATTTTCACAGTATCATTTGTCCTCTCTCAGAGAGGGAAGCCATTATTGAAGCTAAGAGGGTATAAATATTCTTCGACTCCGTCTCGAGGTCTACAAACTAGATGGCGTTGTACACGCAACCCCGAGGGATGCCGCGCGTATGTCATCACTTATGAAAAACAAGTTATTGTATCTAATGAGGAGCATAACCATAGGGTATGAAGAGATATAGTGATCGTTTCTCAAAAGATAAATAAGATAATACACTAAAGATATAAATCTTATTCAAATGATTATAAACATTAAATTATGGTCGCACTTTATACATATATACATACTTATGAGAACTAAAGTTGATACATTCAAGAAACACAATTTCAATATCACAATTGCGTCCTCTAATTATTATAAGAAATAAAGTATTAGAAGGAAATATATATAAATGTATTTAGCTGGAATCTCCTCGTGGACCTTCAAAGGACATCCCAAATAGGTTTAGAGTTAATTAGATTTTCAATAAGTGTAATTTTTACTTTGGTGTCAGAAGACGCTGGTGCAATTCAGCCGAGGTAAGTATTTACTTACATATAATGTATCAAATATCACAGTAATATCCATATCAGCTTATGTAGGTATATCGGGTGCATTAATATTTAGTTTGATTCCATGCCCACGAACTCCTTGCAAAATATGAGAGTAAAAACTTAATATAAATCCTAAAGTGTAGACTGAAATAGTTCCGTTCTCTATATCTTTCGTTAATAAGATTACAGTATTGCGATGAATGAATTTAATTCACATAATTTAATTCAAGATGGCGGCGTTGCTACATTTAGGCAAAACGTTCGAGGATTAGAACATATTAGTTATGCATTTACAGGATTGTACATACATCTTTCAATATTTTACAGCTGTGTTCATTCAATCTCGGAGAGGGAACCTCTCGTTTTGCTCAACGGATACACTTATTGTTCTATTCGAGCGAAAGGGCCCAAAACCCGCTGGCGCTGCTCCACGCACTACCCCACGGGATGCCACGCTCACGTGATCACCATGTACAAGGAACTACTCCTTGTCAGGGATGTACACAATCACTACCCGACAATGCGCTAGCCGCTACTACCGCTCTAAAATTTATTTTATAACTTCCCATCCACAAATCCTAATAATAATCTTTATCGATTTACAATAATAAATCGGTTTGTAATAGATTTTTTTATTATTTTATTATCAAGTAAAATACATGTAATGAACTCATTTACGTCACTGAAAGTTGTAATGTTACATGTGCATTAATTAATGAACAAGGCAACTATTTCTGTATTGAGTAACATTGTGTTGTTAGTGCCTGGCGATTCCGCGTTAACTTTGTGTTATATTATACGTTCTACCTGCGTTTTTCTTACAAATAGTCTGTTGACTAATTGTTTCAATTGAATTAACTTTGAATTTATAACCATTACCCATCAAGCCTCTAGTAAGGAACGTGGCCACGTCATTGCGGCTCGAAAAACATCAATAGGTACGTCAGAGTGACTAAAGTTGATTGGTTTGTATAATCTACTTTAAATGTATCAACTTTCTAATTAATAACATTGCATTCTTCGTCAGACTTGTATGAAACAACGCTGTAATCAATTTCCGTACATATTGCAATATTGTGTTCATGTGATCGATTTCTGTCATTGTCATATTATTATCTAAATTGATTTGTTTTGTTTCAGCGGTATACGTGACCTCGAGACGCGGGAGGCGGTTAATAAAACTCAACAACTACACCTACTATTCAGCTTCGCGGGACGGGTTCAAGGTCCGTTGGAGGTGCTCCACCCACGCGTCGTGCGGCTGCCACGCCTCCCTGTACACCATCGACAACAAGATCATAGGCATCAAGGAGGTCCACAACCATGCGACGGTGTCCAACCACTACAAACCTTACTACAGCGACGTTCACGCCGATCCTAAAGTACTTGTTTGGAAAAATCAACCATAAAATGTAAAGGAAAAAAAATTCTGATCTAGAATAAGGAGACGTGTTTGTGAGATTTGTTTTTTTTTTTATTTTTATAACAACAGGTCCAGACAAATACATATTGTGTAGACTTATTATGATTTAATATTGTTTTTGTATTTTATGGGATGAGACTTTGTGTTGGCAGCTTTTTTTAAACAATTTGTACCTATCGTCCAAATTTACAGAGGGAATTTATTTTTTAATACCTTGTTCCATTACAAAAGGTTGTCGTTCGTTCAGAAGTTTCATTATCTGTCGATCTCTTTACCTTTGGATACTTACGTAGAACATTAACAGTGAACTGTTTTATTAATCATTCATTATTATAATATGTACCTAAATAAAATCAAACATTATACAGTCAAAGAGCAACTGTCACAACATGTCCTAAGTAATAACAGATTTCTATTTACAAAACGTATATTTTAGTTATGTTCTGATTGTAAGAACACATAAATTAAATTAGACATGTATGTTCTTAAATATTTATATAAACAAATTTCTTGAAGTCTGCCTTTGTGCACGCAACACGAAAAACTACCGGATAGATTACTACTAGGTGTTCTAAGTTCTCATTTCTTAGATACTTGGCCCTTACATAAAAAAGACATTGCGATATCTTCATTTAGTATGAGGTTATTAAACTTTTAAGAAACACATATTTGTATTATCTACAAACAGTTCAACTAGTAACATCGTGCACAAATAAATATTTGATGGTTTCTTCTCTCTACACCTTAAGTACATTATTAATACAATAAACGCAGACGAATTCGCGACTATTAGTCAGTTGTAAAATAAGAGTATGTATTTTTAATAATAAATATATTTAATAATAAAGTTATAATAAACGTGTAGTGTTAACGTTGAAATCTTTTAACAATATTTCTTTACGTTCATACAGATGTGATATAAATTTATTTATGAGACAAAAAATCCCAATGAATAAATCGCTAATGATAAATAATCATTCCAAGCGAATGTTCCATTAAAACTCCGTATTGCATTACTTAATGTAACCCTATATGACGGTACGGTACCTTAACGTGAAATGTGATATTTATACTAATATCACATTTATTTTAACAGATGTATGCATTAATTTCTGTACGAAATAGTATTTTATTTGCAATATTCCAAATTAATATTTACGGTAAAAGTAACTACAGTCCGAAGACAATTAATCAATATTAAATGTATTAAATTAAGTAAGTTTTAAAAAGTAATAGTAAATTAATGTGTTGTTGTAAATATTAATATATTCCTAAAAAACTATTTTTCTTAAGCAATTCGCATCATAACATGTATAGTTTTCTGCAAGATACTTTTTTTTAAAAAGATGATAACTGCATATGAAGTGTGTGTTTATCGGATATTTTATCATAATTAGTATTTAAGTTAATCGTGTTCGTTGTGTTTAATATAAATATGCAATTATCTAGTATTCTTATTTCACTGTTAATCAGACCTAAAACAGGGACATTAGGTCCCTTTCAAATAACCCGACTTCAACTTCTTTGTACCGGTATCCAAGTGTCCTCTTGCCATTAAACATTTGAAATGTAAAAAATAGATTTTAATGAAACGCCTTGAAGTTCTATTTTACTAATACGATCTACGTTCTAATACGATCTAAATCTGCTGTACTCTTCAAGCCGGTCCATTTAAGAGGACTCTTATACATACAGCGAGAAACGAGAACGACTCTATGTGATAAAAAATAGGGCTATCTAGACTATAGCTTAATATATTCCAGCAAAGCTTTCTAAACTCCGAAGCTACACCCGTCATAAACACCGCTATAATATTTCAAGGCGACGTCTTCATAACTTTATTAAACATATTTCGCCATTTTTTTTGAATTTCTTTCACTTCCTTCAATCCAACTGTGCACGAAAATAGACACAATATACAGTAAGTATTGTAACTGTAACTAACCAGCAGTCGCTTAATTAGTATAACTGTAAATACAGTAACGCCAAGTCTTAACTAGTTGTAGCTAAACTTATATAACTGTAAGTACTTACTAGTACTAAACAAATTAGTAAAAGCTGTACAAACTTTAAGTACTAATATTAACTATATTAGTACAACTTTAAGTACTCTAACTGCAAATCTTTCACTCACTGTCACATTTGTGGTATATATGTCGCACAATATTAAAAATACTAATTTAATTTGTTGCTTTCAGTGGAATTTGTGACCTCCCAAAGGGGTAACAGGATGATAAAACTCCGTGGGTACACGTACTACGCATCCACCGATGGACCCAAAGTAAGATGGCGATGCTCCACGCACTCTTCGTGCGGATGTAACGCTGCCCTGCACACCATTGGAGACGACCTTGTCGTTGTCAAAGACCATCATAATCACCCGCCCAAATTAGGTCAGACGAAGTGAAATTTTCAAACGTGGTTTTAGGAGGATACCACTGTCAACCCAAACAGGCATTCGGAGTCGATTCAGGGAGTTTTTTCTTAAGAAATCTATATTAGATTAATTATAGCAGATGTAAGTCATTGTCAATGAGAGCGTGCTACACTCCTCTACTTACCTCTGCGGGGATTATAGGCGTGAATTTACGTTTTGAAAATTTTGATTAGTGTTGTTTCTAGTGTCTATGTCAAGTAAAACTTACAATATCTGAACTTACCAAAATATATTTGAATTAATAGTATATACATAGGTCATAGGTACATTATAAATAGTAAAAAATGTAGATTATAAATATTGAAATTATTATATTCTCCTGTATATCGATAGGTATTAATGTATACGTGAATTATATGGTTACCCTTAAAAAGTATTATTAATCATATTAACTAAGGACGCAGACGGTAAATCAAGGCCCTTTTAAGGTTAATGTGCGCTTTCAAAATAAACACACTTATGAAGAAATAGTTCAGCCCGTTGTAGCACGCGATGTGACCGACCATAAGACCCTCGTATTAAAACACATAACTGGGATAAGAATGAGATATAAGGAGATATATGTATACATATATATAATTAATAAACTGGTATGTTATTTGGCTAGGTACCGTACTATGAATAGTAAGAGACCTGTAATTTCGATTTCTAATACTGTGTGTGTCTTAATTTATTAGTTATATAATAATATGTGTGTATATGAATTATTGTTGTGTACATGTATGTAAAGAGTGAAAAGTATTCATTCATTATATCATCACGCGATGTCCTTTACGGAGCAGGCAGAGAGCACCGAGTGCCAAATATCTTTGCAGATTCGAAGTGCTTCTCCTACATTTGCCACTGGCTTCGTACACCGATCTCGGAAAATCATTGATAGCGCATTATTTATGTCAAAATATAGTACCTTTAGGGAATGTCGATGTGAACATAACATATTAATTTATGTACTTGGAATAACTAGTCGATACTTAAATACATCTAATGTAATAGCTATTGTGTGTGAAATTTGTGTGGAAAAAGAGCAAATAAAAAAATATATAAATTCATGTTTTCTTATCGTACATTACGAAGTCGTGTGGGGTCAGTCTACGCCACGACCTCGCTGCAATCTGCGGGAGCTCATTAGGAACGAACTCCTATAAGTCCGAAACTAGTCGGAACACCACGAAAAAACATCCGTGAGTGTAGCCGGCTTAATTCTCAGTAATAGGTAATACTCACAAAACATTTAACAATAAAACATGTATTATTTGCATCGTTTTTGGTTCTTTTAGCGAATATTGAAATATGACACAAATATTTTCAGACTCCTATTTCAAGATAGGTTTCCGTGGAGCTCGAATGCTCTACGTTTCAGGCTTCAAGTACCTCCGTCACGTGCAAAGGGGTGCAAGGATTCGTTGGTTCTGCGGCACACACCAGAAGAACGGCTGTAAAGCCGTAGTGTTCACTATTGATGATCAAATTGTAAAATGCAAAAATGTCCATAATCACCCCCGCCCATGTTCACCCACATGAGGTAAATTCCCCCTCCCCCCGTTCCTCCCTTCCACGGTATACTATTTACTAAATAAATCTAGTCGTAACTCACGATGTCACACGCTCTTTGCAGTAAAACACTTAAGAGTAGGTAGTTTCCGATGTGAAATTAACATTTTTAACAAAAAATATAAAAACACCACCAGATTGTCTTTAGATATCAGTGCGTCTCAATAAAGAGGATGTCAAGAGATTACATTAGTCCTCGATTCAATTGGAGTGTTTGTTTGTTCGTAATTATGTAATATTGTCGTGAAGCAAATAAAAATACGTGTTTGTAATCTTGGTAGATTATTCCAGGAATTTTATTCATGGTAAAGTTGCCATAATAAAAAAAACATAATTATGTATGTACATTGATGTGTATATGTATCTTTTCTCAATCCTTCTTCACCTGAGAGGGTAAACAAATATTTGTTTTAAGCAATAAATGCAGAAAATTAAAGCTATTATTGGTGCATGGATTTTTTAGACATTTGGAACTGCATGATATCACTACATACTCGTAAAACTAGCGAGACAATGTACAGGATAAAACCTATCATGTTTTCCAAAAATGCAGAGATGGCAAACCAAATGAAAATCCTGAATAAGGACGCTATGTGTCTTCCAAAAAAATAGGGACTTATTTTAATTGCACTCCAGTCAAGACACCGCTACTGTGATACACAACGAAGTAGACACACTACAGATTCAAAACGACACTTTTATATCAGTGGCACCAAGTATCTATTATTGTGTTGTATTACCTCTAACTTCCAATATCTCTGCAGGTCCAGTATTCACGACGTCATCACGGGGAGCGCGCATGATCTCCATGACCGGATACAAGTTCCTCCGGCAATGCGAGTTGGGCATGAAGACGAGGTGGTGGTGCGGCTCACACTACAACAGGGGCTGCAGAGCAGTCATATACACCATCGGCGCGCAGATCGTCAAGCTTAAGAACGAACATAATCACGCGCCGCCCAACAACTTATAGTGAATCATTGCAACCCCAACTACCCTCCAATAAATTTAACCATCGAGATTTCCAGCTCTGACTTATCAAAAATAGAACTTCCGTTAAAGCTGTCCGTTATCAAATAATAGTCAAATTAAACCAAAGGAAAATTCGACTCTAACAACATGACGTATACTTTAGAGGTTAAGAGATTATCAACTTTTAAATATAAATATGAAGTTGTGATTTAATTGTAAAACAACACCTAAAAAAAGCATGACGAGGAATTTATAATTCGCGGGCTATGAAAAATGTAGTTACATGATTTTTTTATAGTTGCTAAGTATTACGTACATGATCATACGTGGGTACCCTACTTTAATTGTAAAACGACACCTAAATAAAAGCATGAAGAGGAATTTATAATTCGCGTGTTATGAAAAATGTATCTATATGATTTTTTTTTATAGTTGCTAAGTGTTACGTACATGATCATAGATGGGTACCCCTACTTTAATGTATTTTTTTGTTTTTGTTTAGTTCTATGTTAATTCCCACGATACAATTCCCCTTTTTTATTTTGGAGCTGTGTCTATATTTGTTTTCATAAATAATTTTAGCAAATTACTTTTTGAATATTAGTTACGTAGGACACATATTACCAATGTTAAGGTTTTAGTTATAAGATACGTACAATATTAACACATGAGTATAACCCGCAGAAGTTAACCATGCACCTCGCTAGGATGACGTAATGACGAAGTACTATTTGCATCTCACTCGCGTTTGAATATAGTCACATTACAGTCCGTACCGTGCCGGTATTGGCAGGCGGAGTCGAGAGGCGGGAAGTGAAGCGCATTCCTCAGAAGGTTCAACAGATTTCTGCATGTTATATTCAAGTAGATATTATTTACGAATATTTATTATTATTTGCAAATATGTTATGAACAAACTTTCTTATAACATACATACATACATACATACATACATACATACATACATATATTTCTTATAACATACTATTACATATTTAACAAGTAACAACGGGTGACAAACAACGCGTTAAAATTAAATTGACCAGGAAATCATTCAACTAAACTCAACTCATTTCATGTTTCAATTCGTAAGTACCCCGTGAGGGTAGTCTTTTGCTCTACAAGCTATTCATCACCGTCATCAGTTTGCTAGTCCACTGTGGGATACAGAGCATACCGAAATATGTTTGACCCGTAGCCCTATGCTATGCATATGGGTAAAGATTTCATTTCGCAAGAATCATTATTTTGAAAAGGTCTACAGCGCGCAGCAACGCTTAAATTAATTCTAGTGTTGCTATTTAAAGTGAAAAGAGCTTTTTCCTGTGACATTCTTCCTTTGAACCGCACATGTTGCGTCTTGGGCGTGCAGCTAGTGAAAGCAATAATTCGTATCGATGTGTCTTTAAAAGTTATTAAGTTTATCAATGTATGTATATACATACTTCGTAGTTTAATAATAAAATAAGTTTTATACAGTAAATTTTTCAATAAAATTAAAAACTATAGTAATAGAGGAATTAAACTTGTTTGTAGTAAAAAGATCAAATTTGAATTTGAAGTATAAACGTTTTTTTATATTGAATAACTATAAAACTAAAGATGTATTTGGGCGTTTCTCTGTAAACTGAGTAACTTGTTGTCTCCGGCTAATATTGTATAAAAATAATTACAGACAATAGATCTTTTATTGATAGTTTTCAAAGATGGTAACCTAGTCTACGTCTGCCCAGTATTGAATATACATTTAAATAAAATTTATAATATTAAACTTGTTTCTAAAGTTCTCAAATATCAGTCTCCTGTCGCGTCACGCTATCATTATAGTCACTTCAGATGCAATCAATCAAAAATAAGTAGTGAAATCTATGAAATTATATATTTATATACACACAATTAGTTCATTGTTAATGACGATTATTTATTTTTAATAAATATTAATTTTTTAATAGTAAAACAGTTAATTAAAGTATGCCGCATATTTTGTAGTCAAAATGTGGGGACACACTTTAAAAGTTAAAGTTAAACAGCGGTATTACTGTGCGTTATAAAGTGCATGCATATTTAAACGCCAAAGAGGGATATGTAATCCCTTAATAATATTCATTAAATACATAAACAAAAAATTTGCCTAGACAGTAGACAGTTTTCTAGCTCAACTTGCCCCCAGTTTGCAGAGAAACGGCCATTAAACACAAGTACGTAAAAATTGGTTTTAAATTTATTAAAAAAGAAATGTGTATATTCATGTTATATTCAATGAGAGGCATTTATTTTATGTGGAGAGGGTCTTAAGTTAACAACTGAAGTGTGTCTTTAATTATTTACAATTATAATATTGTCATGTAATAAAGATTTATTATAATACTGAAGTAAAATTATTTCCCTCATTATATATAAGGTAAACAAAAAGCCACGTGCTGATGTGTCAAACAATGAGCAAAATGTTACGAGCAGAGATATTCGGTTTGGAAATCAGACTCAAACTAGGGGTTTTCGTCTCAAATCCTTTCCTTGATTGCGAAGGGCGAATCAGGAGTGCATATGTACTGAAGGTCCATTGAATGTGCCCTTAGTAATTATTTTTCAGAGGCCCTTGAACTGTTCAAAAGCTTGCAACAAAGTTCATGTCTGTACAATGCAGCGGGTGATACGGAAACAACACGATCCTACATCGTAATGATCTACGAATACTCGTATAATCAGGTCGATATAACATTCCGTCAATATGTGCAGGAGGCAACTGGTTGGTGTTTGATCGCTACAGGTACGGTCGTCATCGAGACGACGCGACGGTCTCTGGCCCCGCTGGCACTGCGGCATTCATCGCAACGTTGGATGCACGGCTTTTCTCTGCACAGTCGAAGAGAAGATCATAACAGCGTCCCAAACTCTTAACCATCCCCCGTGTTTGAATAAAAAAGCTATCGTTTCCCTCCACGTGACAGCTTAAAGCCAAGGCTTGTGTCACATTTAGAAAAAGTTACACTGAAGTTGTTCTTATTGTCGTTATGGGTTTTGGTTTCTTTTTTTATTCTGGCTTTGTTTTTTTAGAAAATTAATATAGAGAGTATATTAATTTCTTAATTTTAATGATTATTATTTTTTGTTTTGGATAACATTAAAATGCCGTTTAATTTTTGGTTGTTTATTTTTATCCGTGTCGAGGCGTAGATTTAACATAGTAGCAGCAGCGTAGGCAGCCGGGGAAACCGTGACCTGCGATCCCAACTCGCATACTCAGCGTGGAGATTATGGGCACCAATCCCCCGGGACTGGACTTAGTAAACTTAGACAGGCTAATAATTCTTTTATCGCTGTCTTCCTTAAAGTATTGTCGTATACAAATACAAATTAGGGGTGACTTTATTTCTTTTATTTCACTAATTATTTTACGTAATCGATTTGTTGCTTAAGTTGTATAAATATAAACTAATAAATATTATCATCAACATTTGTTTGTTATTTCTTCTCTTGGGCACCAGCATTTTCTGTATTTAGCCGTAGTTGAATCATTTAGAACAAGAGTAACTAAAGCTTGTAGTGCATGTCATCTCTTAGTCTTGAGATCAAGGACAGTCAAACTAAGATCTTCATTCCCTTACAGTGTCATACTTCATACCATCGATGCGCGGGACCAGGATGCTGGTGGTGGACGGCTACAAGTACGGTCGGCACTGCAACGTCGGCAAGAAGACGCGCTGGTTCTGCGGCACTCACCGCACGCAGGGCTGCAAGGCGGTCGCGTACACCGTGCACGACAAGCTCGTCCAGACCAAGAACGACCACAACCACACCCCGTCGCAGTCGTAGACCGAACACGCGCCGATACCACAACTGCGCGATACATATATTGATTTGTTCAGTAGTATGACATAAATAATATATTACATATGACGTAGGTATATAGGAGTGCACTTAGCACTTTATTTCAAAGTACACATCTAGGTACTAACACCTAATGGGTGTTAGTACAATATAACTTAGTTGATGTCAGTAATACAAAGAAAGCAAAACTGATGAAGAGCTGAACAAAGCCATATAAATTAAAACCAAATAGCAACTATTGAAAGCAACTTCTTGTAATATCACGCCTGTAATCCCCGAAGAGGTAAGTAGAGGAAATTTTTATTTGAAATCCATTGTGATGAACACCCAACGCGCTGTGTATGAGCTTCATCATATTGTAAACAAAAGTAACATATGTATATTCTATGTGCATCGTGGATATTTATTTAGCTATCGTTGACTTGGTAGCTTCAGGTGTAAGTCTGACTCATTATACTATCATGATATGTGTTTTGAACAATACCTTTTTTACCTACAAACACCACCGTTATCTGGCGGAGCATCCAATTCATGGAACGAAACAATTTGTTTACATGTGTTTTAGTCAGATTGCTAAAAGTCCTTACCTAGACGTCTAAAGAATATAACATCCTGCGGCTTCTGTATTCGCCGACAAATATAACCTACAATACTTAATGGCAAATACAAAGAGCTTTTCGAAACATGCATAGTTTTAGCAATCACCTATCTTTCCGCTAGCTATTTCCGCTAGCCTATGTTACTAACAAAATCTAAAGCCCGAAAAGCGTATATCAAAGAGAAGTAAATAATATATATTGCATAAACTCAACGTAACGTAACATCACGCCTGTTAACCCCTAAGAGGCAGGCAGAGGAATGTAGAACACTCCCATATTTCACCAGTTACGTTTTAGTATATTCGTATGTTGAATTGTTTTCTATAATCGTGTAAGTGAGTAATTATATTATGAATGTCGTACACTTTTCTAAATTCGGAATCTATACCGAGTCAAAGTTGTATATAGAAATATAATTACTACTTTTAAATTACTTATTAAATAAATATCTTTGGAAACGAATTGTCAATACTTACGTCATCGCTATTCTAAATAACTTACTCTTAAGGTAATTTAAAGTCGTTTTTCTGCTATATTGCAACAGTTTCAACGAATATTATCTGTAATGATGAAATATAGTTAATACATATCTAACTACTTCCTTTGAATATTGTAAATACCTGTCATCATGAACTATTATGTATCATTAAGAAACTAGAAAGAGAACAGTAGAGATGATACAAGAATATTGCTGTAAGTGTTAAAGTAGTGGTTTTTAGCGATAATTAACCATTTGCTTGTTGTAAATTTTTTATTATTAAATCTATCTTGGATGTTATTGTGTGATTTAAACACGTAGTTTTAATTATTCATTGTTGAAAAGGATGTGTCTGCTGGTTTTTTTTCATTTCTTTCAGAATGTGTACCGTATCCGAAGTTCCTATTTCGGCCTCTACGTAGCGCAGTACCCATGTCATGTTTAAGGGTCAAAATATATGCAAGTAGACATACACTAAGGTATCAGACACTTAAAGGTAGCAAGAGGTAGAATATGTGGGAATAACGAAACAAACAGAGTGAACACATACGAATGACACATATGAATGACAGTTCGCTTGTTCTATGATTTAATGTAACGGATTATCTCTCATGTGTCAAGAGACAGTGCCTTTCGTTACGACAAAGTACCATCATTGAGTAACAATGAACATGTACATCGTTGACCGTACGATTATTGTTAACATTTCAGAGCCAGTGTTCACACGAACCTCGAGGGGTGCTCCAGTATTGTACATAGAAGGTTATA
>DWTO01002369.1:0-14117 GCA_018244755.1 Jemadia pseudognetus
AAAAATAATTTCCAGTTACCACGGTTACATCGAGGCGCGGTAATCCGTTGCTATTAGTGGACGGCTACACTTTTTACCACATGAAGGACCACAGATTTCCCGACGTGCCCGCGGTAAAGAAGAGATGGGTGTGCTCAACACATTATAAAAAGGGCTGCCGGGCACATATTTACGAAATTGCAGATGAGATAGTACACATAAAGAATGAACACAACCACCCGATAAACCAACGAATATACCAGCCATTTAATGATACGAACTAAATGGTTAAATTATATGAACTACACGAGTGTGTCGATAACATAAATGGCGTTTGTCGAATTAACTAATATAATATGTTTTGACTGCTTCTACAAAGCGATTATGTGACAGCGGTATACATGAAACTTGTATATCTAAATATCAAATGAAAATAATTAACAAATAAATTCTTATGCTGACTTTAATTTCTTAATCACATTACTATTATTCCTACGATGTGCACTTCTATTTTCAATGTTGTTCCCGGCATATGTTCGTTACTGCAACAACGACGATTCAAGTCATAACAAATATAGCTCTCGTTCGGTAAATCATTCGATGATTATAATTATTGTCTATATGGCATTTCTTACATTAGGTTTCCTTTGTGTGTGTATAATACCTACTGATCTGTCATTGACGTTATTTCCCCAGTAACCGTTGTGACGTCACGGCGCGGCAAGGCTCTGCTGAGTTTAGAAGGCTACACGTTTTACCACAAGAAGGCGGAAAGATCGTCCAGCGTGGGTCTACACAAGTTGCGGTGGGTCTGCTCTACACACTTCAACAAGGGTTGCAAGGCCGTCATATATACTATCGAGAACGAAATATGTAAAGTTAAAAACGAACACAACCATGAGCCTAATCGGAACACTTGCCCGTTGATGCTTTTGTAGGAGATTTTATTATATATTTTATTACATGCGCTGAGTCGTAATATGTTAATTATTTAAACCTATTAAATTTATTTTATAATAATCAAATACGCGTGTGTATACTATTGTTGTCATATTTCCTAGCGTAATGCAGCGGGTGGGATTTGGCGTTAGAGCTTTTATTTAGTTAAGTAACATTAGATATCAATCCAACCTTATGTCAGTTGATTTAATTATTTTAAATTAAATGTATTGAATATTTTATTAATTATATTCAATATTATTGGAGTCTCATAATGGTTACATAATATTTTGAGAAAATAAATTATTTTCCTATTTATGGTTGTTTTTTTAAATCGATTTCTGTCCATGAACCTGTTATTTGTAACAATAATAAATTAGGTAGACATGAATGAAAAAATATGTCCATGTGCCAATTATAAAAACAACCAGAAATATTAAATGCAGTCAGCGTGACATACCGTGAAATAAACGTTTATAACTGAAAATTTTCGATCGATTTCTAAACGCTCGATTAGGAAAGATATAAATATTTAATGATCTAGATTTACTTGAACTTATATCAAGATACAGGAGTGTATGAAGAAAGAGTTCGAGTGTAACCCTGGTTACTTTATATAGGCATTTTAGTTGTTTATTTTATTTGACATTTGAAATATTGACATCAACTGACAGAAGTAAATGAAAAGGAAATTAAGGGAGAGATAATTAACAAGATAAAAAGTTATTATGGGGCGTTTGAAAATTAAATTTTAATTGGGAACAATTATGTAGGTATGTAGTATGTTCTGACCGAGATTTTTGTTTCAGTGGAATTCATAATTTCAAACAGAGGAAACACTATGGTATCTGTGGACGGGTACAGATTCACTCAAATAAGGGATAAAAGAAGATCGACCCACAAGATCAGGTGGATCTGTTCTGTAAGAAGACACTTCGCATGCACCGCTAAAGTGTACACAGTTGAGAACGAAGTCATTTTTTGTGATAACACACATAATCATCCACGTAATTGTAGAGATGTAGAATAGTAGAATAAAATAGTTGAGGATGACGAAAATAGAATTTTATTGTCGTATAACGAAGTCATTTTGTGTGATAACACACATCATCACCCACGTAATTGCAGAGATGTAGAATAGTAGAATAAAATAGTTGAGGATGACGAAAATAAAATTTTATTGTCGTATAACGAAGTCATTTTGTGTGATAACACACATAATCACCCACGTAATTGTAGAGATGTAGAATAGTAGAATAAAATAGTTGAGGATGACGAAAATAAAATTTTATTGTCCTACAACGAAATCATTTTGTGTGATAACACACATAATCACCCACGTAATTGTAGAGATGTAGAATAGTAGAATAAAAAAGTTGAGGATGACGAAAATAAAATTGTATTGTCGTCATCCTTAACTATTTTATTTTTGCACTGTTGGATATCTACTGCCTCGTTGGTCATGTTGGTTGCAAGTACGACCGCCGATCGGGAAGTCCGTGGTTTCATTCCCAGGTCGGGCACTACAACATTTTTCTAGTTTAGATTTTGCAGTAGTATCTCGGAGTATCTCTAGATATGGGCCCGTTGTATGGCAATAGGCTCACCACCTATTCCATTGTGAGACGTGAAAGTAACTGGTGAAATGTGGGAATGTTCTACATTCCTCCGCCTACCTCTTCGGGGATTACAGGCGTGAAGTTACGTTGTTGATCTGTTCATATAAAGTGTTCATCTAACCGGATTGCGTAGTCTAGACAAAATGAAGGAAGTAATGAATTACGTATCCGCTTAATGTTATTTAATGTTACAGTGTTATTTCAGATTACTCTTACCAGGTGTCGCGTAAGGGCAAAACTCTTATAAAAATTGGTGGTTACACCTACTACAATAAGAAGACGTACAGGCCAGGTCCGAAGCAGAGGTGGGTCTGCTCCACTCACTTCTGCAGGGGATGCAAGGCTGTTATCTACACTGTAGAAGACGTAATCGTAACCGCCAAAATTGAACACAATCACTGAAAAAAAATGTATACATATTACATACATATATATTTGGAAATAGTTTTTGTCGTTTACGTTATGATTGTTTATTACATTACGAGTACATATGTACATGTTTATGCAAGTATGTATGTACTTATTTGAGTATGTAGGTATGCTCTGTTTGATTATATAGGTATGCCATGTTTTTTTCGAAATTTGTATAAAAATATAGAGAAAAAGTTATAACTATAACTTAAGATTTGATTCCGTGACCGTTGTAAGTATAAATCATAAATCTTCACTAAAGTATTCCGACTTTTGTCCTCTATTAACCCATAACACAGCTCTGATACCTACGTCGTTTTCTATCGCTTTACAGATGATACTGACATCCAATATGTAATGTCGCGACAAGGCACCAGGTTGATCCAAGTTGGAAGATACACATTCGGCATTAAGACTAAGAACGCGTTCAAGGTGTACTGGCGCTGTTCCACCCACAGCCCTCGAGGGTGCTTAGCCTCGATCCACACTGTTGAAGACAAAATCATTAGGTTTAGAAACATACACAACCATTAACATTCAACAAAGCAATATTTTTGGCATGATAAAAAAACTTCAATTATTTTTAAATAATTGAGACACCTACGGAGTTGCCAACGCGTTGCCGGCTTCGAAGGAGAGCTTTTTTCACTCCTCTTTGAAGAAGTCTGTAACGAATTAAAAGTTGCAACGACACCGCTATACCTATTTCTACCGCTGAGTAACTCGGGCAGTTATTATTTTGTTGCAGTATCTAGAAATTAATAGATTAGCGCGATAGTCAAAGCACAGTGTTCGTACCTTGTCCTCGGCGAGCAAGTGCGTTCGACGCAGTTCGAGCGGACGATACACGACATAGACTTGTAGGTTGTAGCGACTGTTTTAAAATGTGCGGTTTATATGCGGTAAAATATAATTGGTTCGTACCGAATTCGTGTCATTATTTTCAAAGATTTCATTTAAAATGGAGTATCTATATTTATACAATTAGGAAAAGGTTTTTTATTCATAATTGGTTATTAAAATACATTTTTAATTTTTTTGTAATTCAATTTATTTTCCATTCCTTCTTAGTCTGAAAATTTCACGCCAATGACCATTGAAAAAATTCATAGACATCTTGAACAATACTAATGTATAGTTATAATGTATAGTTATAATGTATAGTTATAATGTATAGTTATAATGTATAGTTATAATGTATATCTGTAATATAATGATGTACATCATTATGATCATCATAAACCCTTTATTTTGTTCCACTGTTGGACACCGGTTACTTGTCAGAATGATTACCATTAAGAACATTGTCCGCCACGTTAGCCAACTGCGGGGTGGTAGACTTCCCACGCTTTAGAGAAACGTAACATCACTCCTGTAATCCCCGAAGTGGTAGGCAGAGAGGTTTGGTACACTCCCACGTTTCACCCGTTACGTTTACGTCACAGTTTTGAATAGGCCGTGAGCCCACGACTAAGGAGGCAGCATTTTTAAGAACTGTAAGGTGTGTCAGTTTCCTCAAGATGTTGTCCTTTACCGTTACAGAAGGAGCGCCTGGATTTGACTTATTCAAACAATTTTTCATGCAAACAGACCACATACTCGTGAAAGAAAAAATACTCAGTACACAAATGTTTAGCCTAAGTGAGAGTCGAACCCACAACTCTTAGCTCAAATGTCAGGGTAGCTGAGCACTTAAGTAGTAGACTAAGGTAGAAGAATAATCCGTTTAGTAGAATTGTAAAGCATTGCGACTATTATTTCTACCGTGTAATATAATAACATTACTAAACGCCGGTCTTATTATAATGTTTGTCACATACAATACACTCACAGTATATTAACATCTATTGAGCTATGTAGAGTTTCAGTAGTATTTAAAGTTGGCTGTAGGAGGTTGTGTTCACGAAATAGAATATTAGACGGTCTAAATATTATAGTGCTATTTTTCTAACAAAAATAAATTGTAACTAAAGTATATACTTGTACCACGTTATACAATTTTATCAACTTACTCTTCTAAATCTGTATTACACACATTTGTTGCAGTTTCCACCTTTAAAACTTAATTGCAGTAACAAAACAATAAAAGTAACTGGTGAAACGTGGGAGTGGTTCTGCATTCCTCTGCCTACCTCTTCGGGGATACAGGCGTGAAGATACTTTTTTTTTTAAACAATATTCACGTATGATCAAGAACAGAGATAACAAATTTCCACGTGTCTGTATAACCCTGTGTTCCGGTTATATGATAAAAGATACAGGAAAAGATACAGGGACACAGAGCGGAAGAGGGAGACAGTTGCGCACCCGACTGCGCACTCGTCTGCTCGTGTGCTTTTGTTTGTAGTAAACCCTACACACCACGTACACCCACATAGCTTACGGCATTTCAATATATGACGATTTCTACTAAATCGCACTTACCAGTAAGCCGCATTAAGGAACTTCGATTCAAAAAGTATCCTGACAGTTTAAATATGCATCACTTCGTATGTATGCAATACTAATGCTGAAGGAATTATATTTGCTATCCCAAATAATAATAGTATCAATATTTTGATTCTTCATATTGGAATTTCAGCTGTCTTCTACTTATCATCAACTGGTTCCAAGAGGGTCCGGATTGGGATGTACAGTTTTAGGCTCCAGCCACCGAGGAGAAACAACCAGCTGAAGATGAGGTGGCTGTGCGCTTCGCACAGCTGGCAGGGATGCAAGGCGCTCGTACGGACCATCGACAATAAAATCGTCTTCATAAGGAATAAACACAATCATTTGCCTTGAAGTTACCACTTGAAAAGCTGAATAAATCGAATCGTATAAATGGGCAGAGTTGTTAGGTTACATAATGTTACATAATGCTGTTAAGCAGCAATTGTATGTCTCAACTAATGTGTTCGGATTTTAGATGTAGTCAAGCCTATATACCTGAAATTCGGCTGCTGGGTTTAAATTCCTGTCCCTGTAGCTCGGGACCAGAATACGAGCTACGGTATATCCTGCCTGTCGTAAGAGGCGACTAAAAGGAGGCTTCCGGAGTTGCGAGCGGCTAAGGTGGGAGTTCGCACTGTACAGCTAGCAACACCGGAAAGGATGACGGCATCAATGTACTGTCGTGAGATGATTATTATGCCAATCCAGGGTGTAGGATCCGTAAGCGCGTCGTGCTAGGAGAGCACCGTTGCGTTCCGCTGGAGTTTCTGGTGTCCTCCTATTAATTCAAAGAACGGCTACCTAGGGCCACTTAGTGCGACAAACATAACCCGGTATCTTTCGCAGGATACCAGGTACCTTTTAAAGATCACCTTTTAGTAAAGAAATCTTCGCAATAGTAAATATTAGCAAAGATGGCAATTTTACTACCATATTAGCAAGATTTTATCTTACACTTAAACAAATTTAATTACGAGATGTATCGAGAATGTAGAGCAAAACGCTTTTATACCTTGGTATTGTATCGTTTAAAATATTTTGTTGTACGTGTAAAAATTCCACCGAATTATTATTCAATTGTTTTATAAATATAATGTAATGGCACCATTGTTTTTGTAAATTGTAATATAAATTTTGTGTCACATATAGTAACATATATGTACATATCGTCCTGAAAACGAATCATTATTTAATGTATCATTGAGAAAAACGTAATATCACGGCTGCAATTCTCGAAGAGATAGGCAGAGGAGTATAGTACCCTCCTATAAAATTTCATTAATATATAAAGAAAATAGATATTCCCAGGAAAGTAAATGAAGAGAGAAGATATACCTATTGAGATTTTTAAATAAAATAATAAAATAAATGTCCAGTCACATGGCTATTTGATATTATTTAATAATTTAATTTAGAAACATTTATACAGTAAATATACTATTTTTTATGTTCCATCTAGAAAAATAAGCGATAGGCACGACATCTATAAGTCATGTTTAGTAAGTCATGTTTAACGGTCATTGTCCATAGACGCACAGCGGATTCTTGATTGAAAAGATTTTTATTTAATATATTAAGTATATAATAAGATAAGATATTTAAAAGAGAGATATTTGGTCTACCCTATGGTGGCAATACCTCAAAAAGGTAATTCTTTGAAATATTACAATTGCATTAAAACCGAAGTAAGATACAAGTAAGCTGCAAAAGGTAGGGCAAGCTACAAAGTTGCAAAAGGTACCGTAGGCCAAGTTGCAAAGTTGCAAAACCTACTCAGATTTGTTTCAGGCAACGTAGCCAGCCCATATTTGGTCAGCTTGGTAAATTATGACCTTACCCTTGACCTTTCAGGAGACCAATAAATTAGGCGATTAATGTTGATGATGTTTAATCGTAATTGACGAGTAGATTCATTAAATCGTGATTTTGCATCAAAGTGCGGCTAATAATGTTAAATATTTACCTAGTGCGGTGAGCTTAAAGTTTTGTTTGTTTGCAGGTACATTATCAAAGGTTTGTAGACATCTTGGGAGAAAATGTAATTCGCTCAGGGTACGTGTAATTTATTTAAAAGGTATCGATGTTGAACTTACTAAAAGTTGTTATACCTATATGTATGTGCATATATTCGTAAGAGATTCCAGCAGTCAATATTAAATATAAGCGAGAAGAACCGTGTAAAACAAAGCATTTCCTCTGGGATACAAAGTCCTCCTTCCGGGAGACAAAGTATTTCCTCAGTGCATCTCGAGGGTTCAGTGAAATCGAAAATTACTAACATCATTCAATTGATTAATTCTTTATCCTAGTTTCTATTCCAATGTTATTTCGAAATGATTTTTTTCATACAATCATTTACCATTTACTAGTCTCTTGTGTTACATATGTCTCTTGCATTGACGTCAATTATAATATTGTGCATATACATGTATTGTATGCACCTAGTGCATGTGTACTTTCTCCGTGATTGCAGATTGTCCAGTTATCGTGATCTCGCGCCTCGACAACCCCCTCACCTCGCTGGGAGGCTCCAGATCCTCAGCAAAGAGGACATCGGACGTGGGACTGTCTGTAAAGACAGTATGGTGATGCTCAACTCACAATAGCAAATCCTATTTGCCTCTATTGTTACCATAGATAATATAGTAATAAAGAACGAACACCACATCCATGATCCTGTTGATATTTGGCACTCGGTGCTCTCTGTCTACCCCGTAAGGCCTGGCGTGAAGATATGTATTTATGAAAATCCAATGGTGAAAACAACATTTTTATATTTTGTACGTTACATAAATGCCGATGCGACTGCCGATCAGGAGTTCCTGGGTTTAATTCCGGTGTCGGGCACCATAGAATTTTCTAGTTTTCTAGTAGTAGCTGAGAGTGTGGATTTGTGCCCGGTGCATGGCCATTAGGTCACCACCTATTCCATAGTGGGACGTAAACGTAACTGGTGAAACGTGGGAGTGTATTACACTTCTCTGCCTACCTCTTCGGGGATTACAGGCGTGATGTTATGTTTACGTATAAATAATACAAATATTCAACACAAGTATTAAAATTACACACTAAACAACACAAAAATTCGAAAAAATTGTCTAACAAAACTATATATAATACTTAACTGTTTCGTCCACATCAAAATGTGTTGTCTAAACTTGACTAATGATATCACGTACATAGCTTATTATTTCACATATCAAAACATCTAAAGTACAGTCCGTATGCAAATCAGCGATTTGTTAATGAACTTTTTGCTTCCTATACTGTAGTATATGGAGCGACGTTGATTTATTCACGTCGACATAAGCCATTGATCCTGCTAGCTGGGTATAAGTAGGTACTATCTAAAGGTGAGCACGAAAACTGGCAGCTCTTGTTCCACGCTGAAGAAGAAGTGGCACTGTTCCACGCACAGTGGCAAGGGATGCTTGGCCACTATCATCGTGCTGGATGACGTGATCGTTAAAATGAACTCAACACACACTCATGACTCCGTCGTGGCAGAGCATCATATGGCTTTATTATTAGTAAAAACCATTTATATTTGTACCCACCTGCCCACCTCTTGAGGGATTACAGGCGTGACCTTACATCTATTTATGAAAATTAAAATTCATGAATGAACATTAAAGCTGGCATAAAGCTATCATTGCATCATGTACATTATAGATGCCGGAATGTTTAATAGTTAACTATAAGTATGAAAGTTTTTTAAAGATGTTTTTCGCGCTGTATAGTTTTTGTTTTCCAAAACAGACATTTAACATTTTCTATCGTTTCCTGTCTTTATGTAATCGTTGTTAGTGATATTTATGAGCTGTGTTAAGAATTACTTTATTGAAGAATGAAGTTTTAGTTAGATGGAATGCATTTATTCGTGCAGTAATAAATGTTGGAATGTGAGAAACACTACTTAAAATTTGGTATACCTACATGTAAGTTTAAAAACGTTATTTGTATTCATACAAAAATGATGTTTATTTAGTAACATAACAACATTAATTTATATAAATATGGTATGTAAAACTGGCTCATTAGTTACCTGTAATAATGAATCCTTTGTAATAATTTAATCGTTAAGATGTTGGTAAGGTTTGTGTCAGTTCGTCATCCCTTATATATGATATCTGAAATTATATTACAGACGATCCAATTTACATGCGCTCAAAACGCGGCAAGCCGTTGATACTCCTCTCTGGGTACAAATACTGCGTCAAGGAGACCAGACAGTACGATCGGTCATTGAAACGAACCTGGAGATGCTCCACGCATTCCAATAAAGGGTGCCGAGCGACATTATGCACTATTGGAAACGAAATCGTGTCGAATAAAATGCTCCACGATCACGACCCTGTCGCGATTAATTAATGATTATTTCACTATCCGCCGTGCCCAGGAATACCCAGGCAAGTACTATTAGTCAAGAGAATGGTATATTTAACAGGCGTATTAGGATACGATTGCTCATTAAACACGGTTACGAATATTTTTGTACACATTTTGTACACAAACGTTGTATGAAACAAATTATTTTCCATTTACAACCTTTCATTTTTAATATTACCGCTAATAAGTCTTTTTTGTATATTTATTAGATCGTTGTTTAGGTAAAAGTCATTTATTTAATGGTTATTTATTGGTTATTTACTGAATGTTATTCTCTTACAGGTCAACTACAAAATTTATAGAAGAAGGTGTGGGAATATACCGATTTCGTTACACGAAGTGATATAAAAATAAAAGGAAGCGGTTACGGCTACAGGGCGAGGGCGTGGGTAAGATTGCGCTTCTCCATTCGTAATGTCTAATGGTGGAATGTGAAATTTAAAAATTATATAAGAAATAAATCAACTACACAGCCGTGCACACTACAGGATCTTTTTTTTTGTATTTCCTACCGCATAAATCCATGTACATATGTTTTATTTATGTATGAATAGGTAAAGATAAGTCTAGAATAGGAAGATGGATAGATTTCATAACCAACCGTAGAAAAATACTGAAAATCTGGTTTAGCATATGTGGAGAGTTTGATATTACGATGTTCTCGACAACGACTCTCGTACTATTTTAAATAAGAAAATTTAATGCACGTACGCAAATACCTGTACTTGACTTATTATTAATATACAAAAGTATATCTTTAAAAAAACGTGAATCCATAATTAAAATACGATCATTAACTAAGCCATAATTCATGAGATTATGTAACATAACGTACGATAATCTCAACAATTCAATTGTCGTTGTTCCAGACGCACCGCAGTACATGGTATCGAAGCAAGGCAAGCAGCTGATACTGCTGCACGGGTACAGGTACTACGCGAAGGTGGTGAAGCGATATGGGAACGTGTTGAAGAAGCGTTGGTACTGCTCCACGAACCACCCGCGCGGCTGCTCTGCCACCATCTGCACTATGGACGACAGGATCGTTAGAATTTACGATGTACACAACCACGACCCTGTTCCGTTCTGAGTCGATACAACTTTGTGCGGAAAAATTTGTTTGGTAAAAATGTGTTCTATTGTATACGCGGCTAGACAAAATTGGATTTTTATTATAAACTTTATTATATTGTCACCCCAGGTCCCGTACGAGGTAGGCAGAAAGCACCGAATGCAAAAATATGTCCATTCTTACAGACCTGGTCTGATAACATGGAGAACGGGTTCAATAATAATTAACCCAGTAATCCTTTTTTTTAGTACTACGAATAATATACATATTGTCATGCCTATTTCTAGTAGAGGTAAGCAGAAATAAAGGATATTCTCTTGTTACGGTCTTGACATTCATTTCGTCTTATCTTCATTCATTAAAATCGTCACACATACTTTTCTATTGAATGAATAATAATTAATTAATGATAATTGCAATAGAATATATATTATTTTTAATAGTTCTTGAAAATAAATGTTTATAACGTTAACGGTTCATGGTGATAAATGTCAGAATGAATGTCACAATGTTAACATTTCGCCATCATTGCCAACATCATTATCATGTTAACTTTTCCACGAAATAATTGGTAATATTAATTTTTTAATAAATAACACTTATTATAAATATAAATAAATATATATGTCTATAAATATCATCATCAGCCTAAGTCCACAGGTGGACATAGTCCTCCCCTGAGGGGTTTTCGGCCATAATTTCCACGCTCCGCATGCGGGTTAAGGGTCGCAGGGCACGACTTCTTGCAATTATAAATACGTATAATTGGAGTTAATTCAGTCTGACGAATTTAACATTAATCTAAGATATAAACGAAGTTGGTGCTTTTGTAACCATAGTACAATTCAAACACCAACATATGAATATGTGATCTTATGATCTCTCGCTCTGATATTTAATTATTTCATTTTCCATACAACTTTTTATGCGTTAAAATATGTTTTTGTATAATAAGAATTCTCATTAAAAGCATCTCGTTTCATTCCACCTACCCACCAACTTTATAAATGATGGATATAATTATATAAATATTTCAGCGCGTGCACTTTGTTCCAGGTGTACCGCGTTACATAAGATCGAGACAGGGCAAACAGCTGATAGTATTGGACGGGTACAGGTACTACGCGAAGGTGGTCCGACCGTTTGGTACCATGTTAAGGAAGAGATGGCACTGCTCCACCAACCACCCCCGCGGGTGCTCCGCCACCATCTGCACTGTAGGCGATAAGATAATAAGAATAAATAATAACCATAATCATGAACCGGTTCCTTTTTAAATTCAAGCGATTTTTAAGGTTACAAATCTGTCAGATGATATTTCAGACTGTCTTGGGTCTTCTGGCTGTTGAGGTCCACACACCTTTAAATTCAATCCGAAAGATAAGCGAAAACGACCCAAGGTTTTACTAAAAAAAATATTTAATAAATTAGGGTATGCTAACGGTACGCGCATTAATAATTACACCTGTATATAATATGAAGGCGTAAATATTTGGAATTTTCAGTTGAATTTGCCCATCACGTTGTCCAAACACATCAGTGAAATTTTTCGCTCGCTGCAGAAGTTGTTGAGGTATTTTGGAGTCAGGCACAATCTTTGAAAAGAAGTGACTATGATTTTTTAAACGAATCCAGATCACTTTGACATCGACGGCTTAAAATTAAATTATCCGGGGCGGTGTTGTATGCATTCATGTTTGTTAATGCTATTGAAGGCGTAATTTTTTTTCAGGCCGTATTGGTCAAATAATGTTAAGTTCCATGCAACCCTTTAAATCAATTTTAAACACACGATCCATGTCAAGGGACAATCATGTTCGTGACAAAAAAATATGATTTTACGTTTTTATTGCATTACAATCCTTTTAATTTTGTTTCTTTTAATTTAATATTCGCTTTGCTATTTCTGTTACTTTACGTCGTAAAAGATTCCTTACGGGATGAACAAAGAGTACGAAGTACCGAATATCACAATCCTTACAGACCTTGGTTGCTTCTTCTATTCGGGGACTTATGAATTCCCCATTAGTTAGTATTTGATATATTTAGTCAGACTGAATCTGGATCTTCCACGCGTCGATCTTCATCTTAATTCGTCTAGGTATATTAGCATTGTGTATTAGCTTGTACATATTTTTTATAATAAATTTGGTGGTGTTAGAGGTCTATGGCACGTGGTGTACAATGGCCACTAACGTATGGTAATGGTCATTAACGTGTCAAGTTCTGTTTGTGCCTTTTAGTAGCAATAATTTTGTCTTAAGATTTTAGATAGCTATTGAATAATGTGATTTACTGTAATAGTAATAGGGTGCATTTTGCAATGAAACAATTAGGTTGTTTATTAACTTTTATAACCTTTTACTGTTTCATTTAATTGGCTTCGTTGTGAATTGCGTAGAAAAAATATGATTGCGTGTTTTAATGGAATTAATTTATGTGAATCTTAACTTTATGGGCGGAATGTTAATGAATTAACATTTGTCTCCTAATAAATTAACCGCCTTCAAAAGATTTGTACATTTGTCGCCTAAATTTTTAAATCCTTTGCTACTCGTATTATCTTAAGGGTTTTGTCATTAACATATAGGTACACTATCACAGATGTAACGTAACAATTTAATAACAAATAATAGATTTGTATAAAAACATGAACATGTTAATTTCGTTTATTTTTGTTAATAAATAATACGTGATTAAGTCCTACTACTAATATTTTAATAAATATTGAAACAAATTTGCCAACATTTTGTTTATTTTTCTGCGAGTCTGTACATTGTACTCATATATTTTCGTATAATAGATAATAAATTAAAAAGATTTCAAAGATTTTAACTATCGAAGTTACTCGTAAGTTTTAGAACAATGTTGGATTAGAAATGTTCCTGTGTTATTTAAGCATAGGTACAACGGTTTTCAATATCCTTAAGTAACCCCCAATGATGGTGTCCATTTGTAAGCCCCATATCATAAGCCATCTGCCTTGTTGTAAATGTCTTGCTTTGCCGCTTCTGATAACATTATAGCTGCTTTACAACGTGACGATATCGCTACGAAAGCTGTATCTTTGCTTCATAAGTTTCTATCCTTTCTCAATTTCGGCACTTTTATGCCGAATTATTAAAAAAAATAATTAAGATTTTCTTGTAGTGGTTTGGAGTCTGGATATGTGCCCGATGCATGGCCATAGGCTCACCGCCTATTCCATAGTGGGACGTAAACGTAACTGGTGAAACGTGGGAGTGTTCTGCATTTCTCTGCCTACCTCTTCGGGG
>DWTO01002370.1:0-14115 GCA_018244755.1 Jemadia pseudognetus
GGGCGGTTACTACTATGAACTTGATTTCAAATCTGGCTCTGTCATAGGTATTTTATTTTGTACGCGGGGTCTTAGGAGGATAATGTACTTACAGATGTGTGTTTCATCAACATTCATCATTATTCATACATGCTTGGTCGGATGCGTAGTTGTTTGACACATTTTTAATTTTATATCTCATTTGTTTACAGATAAAGGGCATTGGCAGTGAAATGGGAATGCAAATTAGTAATCCGATGTTTACTAATTTCTCTGTCTCAATTACTGATCTCCTGAAAACTCTTCAGGTGGCAAGGGAAAGGAAAATAAATTTTTTGTTCGTTGTTATATCCACTCGAGGCAAGGACTATTATCATAAGGTAATTTTCACTGAATTCATAAAAGGAAATTTTAAAAATCAAGAGGGTAATTTGAGTTGTAATTAAACATAAATAAAATTTTGAACTATTGCAAAAGGGAAATACAAATACATAAAAACGCAACTTTAAGTACAGAACAGTTCTAAAAGTGAAATTTTATCAATTTTGAATAGTTTTGTTAAGTGGAACTTGCATACATCAACAATAGCATATTAGAACCTATATATTGTTTTTGTATGTCGTTAGTCTGGTCACCAACAATCCTAAGTAAATTTGACTGTGGTGTGATTGAATATGATATAACACAAAATAATATTTTTTAACGTTGTGTTTTCGTCTTGCAGTTAAAGCGATTTGCTGAACGTGACGTCGGTTTGCTCACACAGTGCATTAAAGAGTTCACGGCAGTACGCAAAATGAATGATCAGACAATGCGAAATATTATGCTTAAGGTAATATTTTATAATATTAATCGTTCACTGTAAATTAAAGTGAAAAAGAAATACGCTTAGTTGAATCAAAAGTTAACACTAATGCAAAATTCAGTTTATTATTTAATTTATGTTTTAATGAAACATTTGTTTTTTTTATCACTTATGTCACGTAAAATCCTACTGACATACATATCTAAGTTGTCATATAAACTTTTGGGTATGAGAGTAATGGAATGGTATGGTGGTTTGTTATGTTCTATAGGTGAATTCTAAACTGATGGGAGTAAACCACGCTTTGGATAAACAATCGATACCAGACTGCCTTCAGCGGGGCAAGACCATGCTGGTGGGCGCCGACGTCACGCACCCGTCGCCCGACCAGGTACGGAACCATTCTCAATGTGATACAAAAAAACGTTTCTTTTAAATTCATAGCATCCCACCAGTTTCATACCTATTTGATTTTTATTTTGAGATATCAGGTCAGCACTTGTACTTTTATTTTGATCAATGCTCTTTAATTGTAAATGGAACAGCACACCTGTAATCAACGAACAGGTAGGCAGAGAAGTGTAGTACACTCATACCTTTTACCTGTTATGTTCACATCTCAATATGGAATAAGTGGTGAGCCTATTGCGAGGTGTGGCTCCTGACTCCGAGCCACTACTAGAAAGTTTAAACTCTATAGTTAAGTGCCAAGTTTTAAGAGTTATCTTCATTATCCCGTTCAAGTCCTCTGGGAAACATAGGCCTTCCTTTAGAGGATTATTATTTTGAGGCCGAAGAGTCTATGTTAAAACTTTTATGTTTAAAATGTGTGCTCGATATATAAAGCTGTATTAAAATTTCAGAGCTCAATACCCAGTATCGCGGCGGTGACGGCGTCCATGGACCCCAGGCACGCTATATACAACATCACACTGAGTATCCAGACACCGAAGGTGATTTACAATTTTGGTTTCTTCGAGTACTATATCATATTTATTATTATTATATTAATGCTGTTTATCAATGATACTGTAAATGTTCTGTTTTATTTTTTTTACAATAGTAAAAAGAAATGTATTTTTTACAATTCATCAAAGAAATGTATATATGTAGATGGTGGCACGAATATATTTGTGTATAATTTAATTTTGTTTATTTTTAACAGAAAGAGATGATCGTTGATTTCGAAGATATGATGGTGGAGCATTTAAATGAATACTATAATCGTAACAAGGAATTGCCCACTAAGATATATGTGTTCCGAGATGGTGTTTCTGAGGGACAGTTTGCACAGGTTTGTATTAATATATTAATATCAATATATCTGAAAGAATAGAATACAAGTAAGATAGTAACTTCACGCCTGTAATCCCCGAAGAGGTAGGCAGAGGAATGCAGAACACTCCCACATTTCACCAGTAAAAAAAAACAGTTAAAAAAAAGACGAAAACACAAGTAAGATAGAATACAAGAATAATAGAACATACAACGAACCTGTGATACACTAGTGTTTAAGACTTTTTTTCTTGGTAGTCTGCAGGATTTAAAAGCTAGGCATGACCTGTTACTACCATTTTACGAGACTATTACCGACATTTTTAGCGTAGTTGTAATTTCCTGTATTGGTTAAGGAAAGTGTGCAACGGTCAAGAGAGAATCAAATGTGTCTCTAACAATATGTTCACATAACAAATTGCCTTTATGACAAAACTATATGTGTATAGATAGCAGAATGTCTATTCAGCAAATAATATTTTATATATTTTTTTAGTACAGTTGTAAACAAAAGCAAATCACCATTATAACCTTTTCCCGTCCACTGCTGGACATAGGCCTCTCCAATAGTAGGCCACTGAGCAATCACTATCAGCCACTGTGTATATCGTCACTCCACCTAGCCGGAGGGCGTCCTACGCTACGTTAGCCAAGGCGTGGTCTCCACTCCAGAACACGTCTACTCCAGCGGTTATCGGTCCTGCGACAGATATGCCCAGCCTATTGCCACTTCAGCTTGCTGATCCGATGGGCTATGTCGATAACCTTGGTTCTCTGTCGGATCACTTCGTTTCCGATTGGATCCTTCAACTAATCTAATTTAATGGTAATTAATTATTTAACTAGATCGGGCTCATGTCTCTGTTATATTGCTAATACTGTGATTTTGAAATGATTTGGTAAGAGTTTTTGATTCGTTTCGTGTGCTGCACTTAGTTCGCTAATAAATGTATTGCCTTTCTTTCTCCTAAATCTATTTTATTGTAAGAGGATAATGAGGATAATTTGTGTCTATATACACTTATAATACAGTACTTATGTTAGATCCGCCTTCGTTTGATCAATCAGTGTACGTACGGGTGGGTTGCGAGGAATAAGATGGTTTCCAGTTCATTACTTAAGCCCGAGCTCGCATTAACTCGGTAAAGGTACACCAAATTGCTCTTTAGTATAATGATCATCCAATTGACGACTGATTCGTGAAATCAAATACATATTAGTCATGGCTCAGACCAAAGTAGGCAAAATTAAAATTCAGTTTTACTGTTATAAGACAGGGTCACATAATAATGTTTTTAATTGTAGGTCACATGAAAAAATCGCTTACAAATATTGATTGCTCAAATGATTTGTTAAAAATATAAATTCACTTACCACGTGTAAAAATATAAATGAATTTGTATTTTTACGGATCTGTACTCGTAAAAAAATCGGTTTTAAATATTAATATTTGTCCAAATTAATGATTCATTCTGAAAGATTTAGCGTATGTATTTCTATAGCTTTCTTTGTTAATTTTACAACTTAATATGTATTTACATGATCTAAGCATTAGTAAATTTATAGTAAGTATAATGACTGAAAATAAGTAAAATTAAAACTTAGTTGAAAAAAAGTTAAACATGAAATTCAGACACCAATACAATGGACAATGACGTGTAAAAAGCATTTATGGTACACGGGAAACAGCAGAGTAGAATACAAATTGAATACATAATAAATGGGCATTAGAGATGTGTATCATTTGTTAAATAAGGCTGAAGATTTACCTGAGATAAAACCAGGTGCCATCTTCTTAAGGTCCTTGTAAGTTTCATAATAATGAACATTTATTAGCACGAAACAGGTTTTTTAAATATTCGTTGCTTATTATAATAGGTACATTGAGATTATAAATTCTCTTATCCTAGCTTACTGGGTATATTAGTCATCGTGAGCTTATTATCTAATACGTATAAGTCAAACAAATGCATTACAAACGTAACATCGCGCCTGGAATCCTCGAAGAGGTAGGCTGAAGAGTGCAGTACCCTCCCACGTTTCACCAGTTAAGTTTACGTGCTAGTATCGAATAGGTTACTGATTCGTACACGTATCGTTTACTAACATTCTGAGATCCATGTTCCAACAGTGGTACGATAAAAGGAACGGAAAAAATGCAATAGGTGGTGAGCCTGTTGCCAAACACCGGGCACATATCCGTACTCCGAGCCAGTACTAGAAATTTTAACAATGAAGTCTAAGATACATTCTAAGTAAGAAAAATCCAATAGTACGAGTACCAGACCCGGGATTCAAACCCGGGATTTCTGTAGCAGCAGTCGCACTTGCAACCAACACGACCAATGAGACCGCCCACAATACAAATCATATAAAATTATCTTAAAATACAAAGTATAACTGTTGATATTGTACAAATTTAAATTCGTAATAGTCGTTATCATTATTACAATACTGTAATGTTGGTATCATTAAATCATGCACTAGCTTAAGTCACACGTATCATTTTAGTTAACGAGACTCGGACCTATTCGAGTTCATCCTTCCTCACCTCCCGCGTGTCGTGACAAGATCGCGGTAACCTCCGATCTCTTACAAACTATTCGGCCTATCCCGTAGAAATATACTTGCATTTCCCTTGTACATAATTAATCGATTGTGTCAGTAGCTACTAACGAAACGTTTAGTAGTTAAATAGACGGGCTTAATATGGAACAACACAAACATTAAGTAGTTAATCTCGAAGCATAGGAGGAGACATCGCGGATGCGTGGCCAGCGAGCCGGTGGACAGTGAATTAATTTGACACTAGCGGAAGTGGCCAATTGTATCTAAGCCGCGACGGACCGCGGGCTGCTCGTAACGTGTAGCTTGCATGTTGATCCTTCATCAACATATTGAGTGATCGGACTTCTAATGCGGCGCATTACAACCAATAAGGTTCGTTTGCACGAGAACGTTTGTATTATTCGAGTTCGCTAGTTCACAATTTGTTGGTTCATTTTATTATTATTGTTATATTCCCATACCAGGTTTCTTCCGGCGTAAGCAGTGAGAAATGAGTCAAAAATCGCTATTCTTGTAGAACTTAGGTACTTGATTTTTCTATCTTAATTACTGAATACACGTTGGTTAGTATGGAACGTGAAAATATATAGGTAATTCTTTTTTGCTCATGCGAAGTGACGAACACTTAAAACATAAGAAATTCAATACAATGCACTTAGGCCTTAGATATGTAAAAAATGTAATCCTTATTAAATAAAATTGAACATTTGATATCGTAAGTATATACAAATTAAAATTCAGTCAAAATTTAAAGCGCATTTTCAACGAAATTTTTTTGAGTAATGTGATCGTGAGTTTTTGTATAAATCTGCACGAACTTCACAACACATTAATTTAAATGAATGTGTATTACTTTACTTATTTATATATATATCTCGTTAGATATTAAAAACCCTACCTTGACTTATTAGATCATAATAGGTTTTGACAAGACATAAATACCGAGAATGCACCGAAATACTTTCCGCTGCGATTTAATTTAGATATTGAAACAATATTTATCTCTTCTTTTTCCTTCTCCTTCATCCCTCAAATATTTATACGAAATATATACGAATTCCAAGTAACAGGTTGGAGTCTGGACTTGTGCTCGGTCTATGCCAATAGGTTCACCGCCTATTCCATAGTGGGACGTACCGACGTAAACATAAATAGTGAATCGTGGGAGTATACTACGTACGTGCCATTACGTATTTATGTACGAAAACGTATTACTACTAAAATAAAACAATACACGAACACATTACAAATTTTAATTTTAAAAACAGTATTATTCCTATATCTTTCCTATCATCATGTTAAACAATAGATCTTGTATGCGCGCTCTAAATACATACGTGATCTAGTACGCTTCATATAAAAATATCTTGTGATACACGTGCCCTAGAAATGTTTCGCGATGCTTTTATGAAGTTTGTAAATCATCTTTACCTACACGTTAACGCCATGTTGTTGATTAAAATCTAACAAATAGAAAATAAATCTGTGTGCGTACCTACATGGGCAAAAATATCTTTGCTTGTTTAGAAGAAACGTATCATCACGCCTGTAATCCCCAAAGAGGTAGGCACAGGAGCGTAGTACACTCCCACGTTTCACCAGTTATGTATACGTCTCACTATGGAATAGGTGGAAATTCTAGTTTATATTTGGTATAACTTTATTACAGCTTGTCAAAACTATATAGTAAGTTAACATTAATTTGCTTAGTTAATACATACAAGAAGAAACTTCTGGAACAATAACGTCAAGAAAAAATATCATGTGTTATGTTCTTTGGTAAAACTATGATTTTGTACTACGCGTATTTTATTGATACCGCTAATTGTCCAGTGTTTGAATTTTGGATGTTCATTATTAACAATTTCAGAAAAATAATATCAGTTTCTATGTCTCGTATATTTTTATTCATATTGACACACGTTAGTTCATTATATATCTGATACAATGTTATCATTTTATATGTGCCTACAACACAAGACAGTACCAATAAAACGAAATAAACAATAAGAAGAAACTATGTACTAAAATGTTTGTGTTTTACTATTCATATATAGATTTTCATAAGCAAATACAGTCATGTTTGTTATAAGTAATGATGCCCGTACGCTGAAATATTGCGTCTAAAACTGTCCGGTGATATTTTGATAGCTACAAATCATCTTTTCACAATTACAAGCATCGGGTATTCGAGGCATGTCATGAGTAATGTATGATTTTAACCATTCTTTTTTCCTAAGCTCTTTTCACGTACTGAATCCACCTCCATGTATGTACAGTCACTGTGTATAAAATAAACACAGTACGGAATCCATAAATACTCGCGGGTTTTGAACTCCCGACATAATATGAGTTTTTATTTATAACTTAGGTATATGCCTTCGAATGAATTGTTGCCAGTAGTCACTAATGCTACATTTGAACTCGAATATACTTAACCTAATTTCAATTTAATGTAACTGTAGTAAAATGAGTGTAGTAAATAAAGAATTGGATTCAGATAATAAAAGTTACTTCTTGTTTCAAATTGAAACAACATATACAAACGCTAAGAATAGAGGAAATAGTTTATTCCAAACTGAATAAGTAATTTTACCATCTTTTATGTATATGTAACTATGACACAAAGATATATCATATCTTTTAATAAAGATATGAAAATTCTTCTACGTCTAAGATGTAAAGGAACAAATTACAAAAACAATTAGAAATATAATTTCTTGTTTCAACACACATACATATCGTCAAGTTGAGGTTATCATTACTCGAAAAAATATTCCATAGACGTTACCGATAATGTATTCTAGTTATGATGTGGGATAAATGGTTCGTTGGTCTATTAGACCGCCTTCACACATTTCTTACTGCTAAGGCTGACTGGCAGAGAATGCTTTTAACATTAAGTCCACCTTTTTATTCCTGTACTACTTTTACTATTTTGTAAGGTTTAAATAAAGAATAAATAAATAAACCTAACAACGCAGCCGGAGGCTCTGGGATCGATTCCATCCAGGACAGTTTTTTGTGTGATGAGGACAAATATTTATTCCGCAACTAAACTTGAAAAATAAGTATATATTTGTATGTAAGTATATTATTGTCTGCCGTCAGGTCATTGTAACACAGACGCGGCTTCCTTAGGATCAGGTGGCCGTATGTGATGTCCCAAACTATGTAATATTTATAATATTTATACATGTCGAAAAAGTAGTGCTTATCGTCACCGGAACAGTATAAGAAAGTTGTATAGCATAAGTAAATTAATACACAGAGTATTTTTTTCGTTTTTTGACTTCGGAGGCGCAAGGGCTTTGTTTTACAGCAGATGCAAGTAAAACAGTCGCGCCAACTGACATCTGCTAAACTTTTTTTTAATATCCTCTGAAAAAATCCGGGGATTTTTTGAAACGTTTGACAAATTTGTGGGGAACGTGTAGTTTTAAGATAGATTAGTGATTACAACAAACTTAACGTAACATCACGCCTGTAAACTTAGGCGATATAGGCAGAGAAGTGTAGTCCACTCCCGCGTTACATCAGTTACATTTACGTCCCGCTATCTAAAAGAGCTATCCCGCTATCAAAAAAATCTAATTTAGAAAGATCCATTGTTATCCCTATAAAGGAATTTAACCCAAGAGTTTTCAAACAGCGATTGCACTTGCAACATTCGACCAATGAAGGAATATAAAGAAAATCTGATAAAATGAAATACAAAAACTAAAATCCCCGCGAATAGACTTATAGGCAACAAGTCGTATTTAATGAAGAAATCTTTAAAGTATTATAGACATAAACATTTGATCCCTAATATGTTATTATTAGTTTACTAATAATAACATTATTAATATAAATAATAATTTATAGTGATATAAAATAAATAATATAAATATAAAATAAAATATAATAAAATAAATAAAATAATATAAATATAAATAAATATAAAATATAAATATAAATAATAATTTATAGTGATATTCAATATTAAGTATTTAGAACGCTTTGAAAGTAACAAGGCAAATTATATAATATTAGGAGTAAAGGAATATTTTATGAAAAGGCACTGAAAGATCTAAAAACCAAGGCACGTAAAATATATAAATTACATTATTATGATAACCTTCTGATGTACAGTTAATACAAAAATGTATTACGATCGTTTTTATCTTTTCTTAAGTACTAGTAGGTAGGTAGGTACCTGTCTACATAATACTTACATAATTTTGTATGCTTGTTTTAAAAAGTCTATTTAGTTTATTTATTAATTATATTAATATTATTTATTAATTATATTAATAAATAAACTAAATAGACTTTTTAAAACAAGTTTATATTATAAAATAATATTATAAAATAAATTGGACATCTTTCCCTTTATTTTATACAACATATAAAATTTTGCATAGACATAAGTTTTACATAATTCAGATGGCTACTTTACCTATGTAGTTGATTTACGACATATAATTTACTTTACGAAACATAATAGCAATTTAAAAGCAAACTAAACATCATTAACCCTCCTTCATTTTGTCTAATTGTAGTTACGTGAGCCGATGTAAGCAATCAATCACGATATTACCAAGGTATGACGTTCGTAGGATACCTACAGAGAAGACCTTGAAGTACACAGCGTCTCGCAAATGGGGGGAAACTTCCAATTTGGATCTGATGGTGAAAAGGAAATATGCATACGTCACGACAAGTTCTGTTCCTAGTGTACTGAGCTATTAATACATGTGTACACAACAGTATGTTGATTGTGCTGAGTGTTCTGTTGTTTTGTTGTGAAACTTCGTCAGTATCTATGTACGTCATTAATTATAAAACTTAATGTCACGCCTCTAATCACCGCAGAGGTAGGTAGAGGAGTATAGTACACTCTCACGTTTCAAGAGATACCTTCGTATACATCCAACAATGAAATAGGTGGTGAACCTTTTGCTTTACACTGGGAACAAATCTAGATTCCGAGTCACTACTATAAATTTATATAGAAATTCTATTTAGGAAATTCCAATAGTACCCGACCAACGAGACAGGCAGTCATTAATTATCTATTAGCTCAATTCACGTCTGTCTTTTTCGGGATTGGCCGATTATTTTCGGACCTGTCCGAGGACCTTCTGTATGCGCTCCCGTCACGACTGGCCTGTGGTAATGTATTCCTGTGGTTCGAATATTGTAAAAATGTACCAAAATAACGTAACATCACGCCTGTAATCCTCGAAGGGGTAGGCAGAGGAATGTAAAACACTCCCACGACTACGTCCCACTATTTAATAGGTGGTGAGCCTATTGCCATACACCGGGACCAAATCCAGACTCCAAGCCACTACTTACCAAAATATAAAAAATATAGAAATATTAAAACTGAGCGTAATTTTAATTTTAATACGTGTAATTATGTTTTAAAAATAGATTTGATTGTCGACGAACTCAGTCGATAGAGTAACCAAAATATTAGAACTTTTATGGTTGAAACCAAGCGGTAGCAATCCCGACAGGGTACAAGTACACCGACGCGGAATATGAATGAACGTCGCCATCAACAATGTGCGCAGTTTATTTACAAACAGTAACGGTTGTTGTACAAAAACGGACGCAGCACACACTGCAGCACTCAAATTAAACCAGGCCGCAGACTCCCCTGTTCAAAAACGTATACATACGTGATTTCTAAGCTCCAAGACGTTTCCGGCTCGCGCGTGCTACGCCCCAAGAGCCAGATGCCGAAAACTACCGCTACTACACGCGGTGTAAACATTAATAAATTATTATATATGTGCCCTGTTTTATATACATGTGTTACATAGAAATAATTGGATTTGTTAGAGCTCTCTGAATATACGTTTAATATGATTCGAAATATTTTTTTGTAGCACAAGTTCTATCGATTTAAACACGTAAATAATTTTTTTAAATGTTCTTAACTTTTTACTAACCGTATTTTGCACTCCTAATATTTATGAAAGAAAGATCACCCAAAATAATATTTCAATAATGTTCAAGGAACAATAGGTGAAAGGAAAATTCAGTGTCGTAGCAACAAATTTAAACACGTGAAATAAATTTGCAAATGTTCTCATTTATAAGGCAACAAGTATAAAATCTAAAAGTGCGCTGGGAGCTTTCCTCGCACGCGTCTCTTGCGCTAAGAAAGCTTCCCTTCCTCGTGAAAGCTACGCACGTGTACGGCCAGGTGCACCTGCGTGCGCGCTGCCCGAGATAGCGCGCGCAGAGTCCGCCGCGCTTTCGGCGGGATGTTTCGTGTTTGACGGTACCCGACATCGCTGACCCGCCATGGGACCGCAGTTCGACTTCTGCGTGCGCGCCGCCAGTAAGTGGACAACGTTTCCCTATTGTCATTTTATCTTATTAGTATCGATTGTAAAGGTAACGATGTCAATATTGGTTAAGGCGTCTATTATTATTGACATAACGTAAGGTATTAAGATGCTATAAGCAATTCCTTGCCATTGCGTGTAAACTTCCCACTAAAGTAAAAAAAATACGTAAATCTATTTTGGTTTGCAATTGAAACAGAATTTCAATATCCATTTCTATCTCAAAATATTAACATAATATTTTTAATATAAATTATTTTATATGATTTATGTATTACAAATAGAAACATATCATATTAAGTCGATAATCTCATTAGCACTACGCAGATACAACTGTTGATAGGACGTTGATTGAAGTTATATGATTATTATTACATCTCTATATTTATAAATGTTTATTTCACTTTATTGACATTTTATTGTTATATGTATATTAGATGCGCACTCATCGCATAATCCTGTATGTTAGTTTGTTTGTAATTGGTATCACATATAAATGGAACATTACAGTCCTCGTTGATAGTCTTTCAGTTAGCCATATTATTTCGGCGCAAATAAAATTCCCTGAAAAGTTACTCACTACCTGAATCTGAAGCGTCTGCGTCCACATCTTTCCAATTTTATTATTCTTCAAGCACATTTAGTTAGTTCCCAAGAATTCCAGCTGATTCACAGAGAACACATGAAGGACACCCAAACAGTCGGTTTATATACCAACGTATTTTATTGCTATCGTTTGCACGAAATGCATTTTTTTTCGAGATATGTTTTGGTTTTTTAAAATAAATGCAATATTGAACTTTAACAGCGACAAAATTTGCTTTTATAAGGTAATTAACGAATACAATAATTGTATGAACTATTTTAGTATAACACATGAAATATATATGTACTTATTTATTGTATATACATATTGAAATTCATTTGACGTGCAAAAAGTGTTTGTTATGAGCCAATTTTGAATAAATGATATTTGATTTGATTTGAAATGTATAGCTGTGTTCTACAATATTATTGTAATACAGAATACGTAAACCAACAGTATAATACAATCTTATTTAATACGAAATACATACTTGTAGGTACTAAAGACACTGTAACTCAATATACGGTACGGATAGCAGCGCTCAAATGGAGGCACGTAAATAAATCAAATCAGTGTCAGACACTCGTCAAGCACAAACAACTAAATTTAGATACGTTAATGGTCTGAATGTTTGTCCAGTATTGTTGCTTGCTTGGTTTTTGTGCGCCACATGTCCGCAGGGATCGCCCTCTTGTCCCGCCCTCCAACTGCTGGGACGGATAATACGGCACAGATGCGGGCATAAAAACCATTCATTCACGAGTATCAAAAGTTCGTTAAGTCACCCCAAACATCTCGAAAGGAATCACCGCTGTTGATCTTAGTAATACAAATTGTTGGCTTATTCCATTCAAATTTTGTTCCGGTTTTTTTCTCAAAAATATATTTTTATGCTAATAATTAATTCATTGTTACAACGATCTTTAATGTACGTAGTGTATACTTCAATGCATCGGTAGATTGGCATCAATTTACAAGACCTCATTCACACTATAAACTGAATGCCTGCGTAGAAAATGAATAAATTATTCTCTAGCTGAGTAGGTGTATGTAATAACTGTAACTAAATTATCGGCCACTGCATTGTCCCATATGAGAACGCTGGCTTAAGTATGGAGGAGTCAGGACGAAGATTGCTTTCAATTCGCATTTTCCGGCTCATAAAAGTAGGTTGCTCTACTCCGCCCGCACTGGACGTTATGGAGAGCCGTTAGTTCATTGGCGTTATTGAATAATTCTCGCGTGGCACAGTCGCACGCCTTTGGCCACTGCAGGACGCCGGTCCACGGG
This sequence comes from Jemadia pseudognetus, assembly GCA_018244755.1. Classification (NCBI taxonomy): domain Eukaryota; kingdom Metazoa; phylum Arthropoda; class Insecta; order Lepidoptera; family Hesperiidae; genus Jemadia; species Jemadia pseudognetus. Next base: position 12,851 of record DWTO01002370.1, read on the forward strand.
ACTCCGGACTGTCCCCTTCGTAATGATCCTCGGTACATTAGATCGCTCTTATCCTGTTGATTGCTTCTGATAAGACGGTCCGCTCATACGGAGCTTTATAATCTAATAATTCAACGCCAGTAAGTATCTCAAAGTAATTTTTGTTTTTAGATAACCCATCCTACTTCGCGTTCCCGGATAAAGATGTACCTGATAGTGCGGGTTCCGTTGCATCCGCCTCCGCGCAGTACTCGCGCTCGGCTCCGGCCAGGACGTGGGCTGATGGTGTTCGGCCACTAACGTCACCGCGTCGGAGGGAACCTGAAAGCCCCAGAAGGAAGGAGTTTAGAGCTCTCCTGCGCTCACTGTCAGCTAAAGAACCAGAGCAGGCAGAGAGATTCCTAAAAGGAGAACCGAGACCTGGGGACTGCGCTCCAGGTGATATGAAGCATACCTTCACGGCACCAAGAGTAAAGTAAGTTATATTTTCACCATTTTGTTTATGTTAGTTATAAATTATTTAAGATTACTTTTTCATAAGTCTAGGTCCTTTCATTCACTAATAATAATTACATATCATTAATATTAAAAAGAATATTCCAAGCTACAGTTGTAAAAAAAATTAAACTTGTTTTTACTTATAAAATAATATTTAATGCGTTATGACTTCAAAACCATAGTTATTCACTGACCACTTCCTCACAAGGAGAGTTTTTATGATTTAACAAGCCAATTATTGTACAGGAAGGGCAAGATTAGCGCTACGGTCGTGACCCCCGACGGCCCCAGAGAACGCGAAGAAGTATTCTATACAATCCCACTACAGGGCAGAAGGCGTCACTCGGTAGGGGGATACTTGGCGACTGGAGCCGCGGGAACAGGAGAAGTTACCACCGTGCCCAGCGAAGTGCCGAAGATGCCACCGCCGAGATTTAACCAATTAGACGACGAATCAGTGAGAAGAAGACGGCCAAGAAATTTTTCTTTTAAAGGTAAGATCATGCAACTTGACTATGAACTATGAGTTAATCATGAACCCGTCGCAGTTTATATTCACCCATCGTTGGACACATATAGCTGTATAAATATGTTCTTGTAACGAAAATAAATAATAAAGCCAGTCTCAATAGCGCATTGCCCGTCTTGAAGGAAGCATGGGTAGGCATACAATCTATTATTAGATAATAATTACATTATGTCCTCGTATGGAAATGGACAATATGATATATGGCCATAAACAATCCAACGAAGACGTAAGACGAAGGGCTGATATCTGAAGAGTTGGA
>DWTO01002371.1:0-14115 GCA_018244755.1 Jemadia pseudognetus
CCAACACATAAATATAATGTTTAACCGACTTCAAAAAGGAGAAGGTATTCAATTCGTCTGTATTTTTTTGGCATAACCTAATTAATGTACAGATTATATTAAGCTTACGTTCGGTATCAAAACTTACATGGTCAAAAAAATGCAATGCATGATACATTCTTCGTGCTAAATAAATACTGTAATTTGATCATTGTAATTCCAATTGTATTCTTATTTAAAAGGATGGATTACAAATTTGTCGCCTTTTAATCCAATAATCGTTCTGATTTATCTGTACTTTATAGTCTACATTTGCCATTTATGGTTTATCTGTCAAATTTGCCATTCTGCCAAATCCTCTTTTCTGTGAATTGAATGTATTCTCTCGATTGGCTTATTATAAAATGGATCTAGGCATAGAGTAGCTTCTTTGTGTTTAAATATTCATATATTTTGTAGATTCAGAATATTAATAGTTAAAAATGAGCGTTTTTAAATCAGCCATGGGGTACTTCAGTTCAGGAGGTGCCAACGGTGGCAGTGATAATGATTTCGTAGGACAATTCGTTGAAATCGGAAATATGAAATTGAGAGTGAAGAAAGTAATAGCAGAAGGTAAGTAAAATAATTGATTCGACACATAATATAATTGTATACATGTGTAGTAGTATGATAAATTGGTTTTAGTCGCGTCTGGGTCAGTGCACTCTAGTCGGCGATTGGGGGCGGAAGGGCTCATTGCCTGGCATTGTTAAGGCTTACGTTTTAATTATTGACTTATTTAAAGATTTCGGGAGCATTTGTACATTGCAGTTAACATGAAACGAGATCAAAAGTATTTTTTTTACAGTGGGCTGTTTTTTTATATGCACAATTTTCATTTTAGGACCTTTGAGTTAATCATTTTATATTAAGGTAGCTTAATTTTATGTATGTGTATTTAAGGTAACGAACACATTTACTGCATTAGACTGTACATAAAAGAGTAGAAACAAATTTTAGTTTAATGAGACTCAACCTCAAGGGCTTCACAAAGCAATATATAGGCTGATAAAACTTTTCAGCCTGCTAGTGGCCCCACTTTGTGAAGTCATAAAGGGAATATTACTTATGTTTTATGTGATTCATGTAATCACCCTAGAATTATTAATCTGAAAAAGGGTTGGCTGAGTTATTGTAAACATATGGTAATATGATATTTCAATAGAAACAGAGCCTTTATATGTAAGAAACACTAGTTAACCTAGACTAGATTACATGTTGATATTAAAGACTAGGAAAACTAGAATCATCTGAATGAATGAAACGAGTATGTCAAAGCTGTACTGTAAGATGTAAATTTATTGGGTAAACTAAATTTCAATAGATCAATGTGTGCATTTTAGTAATCTTGATATGGACAATCAATGTTTTATTTGTTTATTAATTCTCTATTGTGAATCCATAGTTAGGTTACAAAAGGTAGACTTAATGCAAAACAAAATTAACTGTTAGTAACCAAGACACAGTCTAATGTATTTTCCTAGTTTTATAAATAACCCATTAGAATGTGATTGAAAAATGTAAAATCTATGCTTGCAAAAAAATAAATGGTTACATAATTTATTATTTCCTTGTTAAGAAAATTGCTTCTTTGAATTTCATATAAAAAATATTTATCTTAGTAATACTGCCTATTACTTCGTACCTTTTGTCTCCACTGCTTGGCATAGCTGAATTAGATAGTGGCATTCTGCACCAGTCAACCTTCCAAACATTAAAATGTTCCAATATTAAATGTTTTATAATTACAAGATTTATGATTAGAGAATATATTATAAGTTAAAAAGGTATCCAAATGTGTAACAACATCTCCCTAATATATCCCCAAAGGGAAAAAAGGAACACCACACCTGTAATCATCATCCTCAAGGGGATAGGCAGATAAGTGTAGTACATTTCCACTATTCATCTATTATGCTATGCTTTCCACCATGTTATAGTAGGTGAGGTTATTACCATATCTAGGGAACACATCTAGACTCCAAGCTACTACTACTATAAATTTTAAATGATAAAAATTGTATAGTAACTGACGAGAAGTTCAATCCCTGAATCTCTCGATTAGCAACTTATTTTGCAATCAGTCGACTTATGCAATCATCTTATATAACCTTATAATCCAACGGCCTATTTATATATTTATTTCTAATACATAACATTATTTATATAGTAAATTTGTCTGAAATATTACATAGTTGTATGTTTTAAAATTGTGATGTATATGAAAAAATATACATTTGGCTGTGCTTGTAATATTCTCAATATATTCTAATATTCATATTGTAATATCTGTTTTTTTACAGGTGGATTTGCATTTGTTTTTGTTGCACAAGATGTCTCGTCTGGCACCGAGTATGCCTTGAAGAGGCTTATGGCGGCAGATGACCAAGCCAATAAAAATATAATGCAAGAAATTAGTATACTCAAGAAGCTGTCTGGCCACCCTAACATTATTAAATATATAGCTGCTTCTTTTATTGATAAAACTAAAACAAGTCATGGCATGAGTGAATATTTATTGCTAACAGACCTGTGTAGTGGAGGTAGTCTAATGGAAGCCCTGCAGAATAGGGGGCAGGCATTTCCTCTCCCAACAATTCTTAGGGTGTTTTACCAGACTTGTCGAGCTGTTCAACACATGCATGCTCAAGTTCCCCCAATAGCTCATCGTGATCTCAAATTAGAAAATTTCCTCATATCCAACGAAGGTAAACATATTTTCAATGTTTATACTGAAGATGAAGTAAATAATACTAATGTGATAAATGCTGCCGTAATATATAAAATTTACTTTTCAAAATTTTAATGATATTTGTCAATGATGGTTATTGTTTTGTTAAGAAATTAATTTTTTCAGGTACAATAAAGTTATGTGATTTCGGTTCTGCAACAACTGATGTCTATGCACCCAATCCTTCATGGAGTGCTAACCAGAGAAATATGTTAGAAGAAAATGTAAGTGTGCAGTTTTTATTCATACAGCATATTTAAAAATAACATAAACGTAACGTCACACCTGTAATACCCGAAGAGGTAGACAGAGGAATGTAGAACACTCCCGTGGGTGTAACGTATTTAAGCAGTTACGTTTACGTCCCACTATGAAATAGGTGGTGAGCCTATTGCCATGTACGAGGCAGAAATCCAGACTCCGATCCAGTACTAGAAAATCTAAATTAGAAAAAATTTATAATACCCGACCTGGGAATCGAACCCAGGACCTTCCAATCGGCTGTCGCCCTTGCAACCGACACGACCAATGAGGCAGTTAAAAATAAAAATTTAATTTATTGAATATTGTAAACATTTAAAAAACCTATTGACATACCAGCAACAGAATGAGATGTTTGTACTCTACATGTTTAACGTAATATCACGCCTGTTATCCCCGAAGAGGTAGGCAGAGGAGTGTAGAACATTCCCACAATTCATACTCTACATGTTGTAGATAATGATGAAAATAATACATTTGTGACTGAACACTGACCATTTCTGTGCCTGCTTAACATATGTAGGTAAATAAATATATGAAGTATACATTTAATAAATGTGTATTTGTACACTTATAAAATTGATACCTTGAGAGTCACAAATTAAGGAGTTAACCCTTCCTTATGCTGTTTCTTCTTACTGATTGTGTACTATGTACAAAAAGGCTAAGTACTTCTTTTTAATACCATCATTTTCATGAATTTTCCGGATAACTATATAACCCTATTTCAGTTGGCTCAATTTACAACGCCAATGTACAGAGCACCAGAGATGTTGGACACTTGGGATAATCGTAAAATAGACCATGCTGTGGATGTGTGGGCACTCGGCTGCATTCTATACACATTATGTTACATGCAACATCCGTTCGAGGACTCGGCCAAATTGGCCATATTGAATGGAAACTACAACCTGAACCCCAATGATCAGCGCTACAAATGTTTCCATGAAATTATAAGTAAGTTTACTGTGTGGATTTTTTTCAATTAATTTAATCTAGACTTTTGTATATATCCAGTTGTATATTAAAAGAAAAAATCCAATTATTTCACAGCAATAAAATACTGAAAACCTTTAAATTTTCAATGTTTTGGAACCCCAATACTCTATAAAAGTCATCAAACAGGACACTTGCATATTAAGTACGTTGTATGATATTTTTTCCCATACTTGTGCCAAATGTTGTTAATAAGTAATTTGTGCTTGTACGTTGTATTTATGGTGCGATATGCCCGCAATTGTCCACAGGTGGTTGCCTAACTGTGAACCCTGAGATGCGCTTGAACATAAGCAGCGTGCTGGAGCGGCTGGCGGCGATAGCGGAGTCCCACAATATCAATCTCAAGCAACCACTCAAATTTGAGCGTAAAAAAGTTGAACAATCTGTGGCCACTAGCTCGCCAGGTAATAAGAAGTCAAGTAAATATTACACTACCATATCGTAAGAGTTCTCGTCGCGGCTCATCCTATATATTGTGATATAAATATCGTCGCGCCGTTCGTCCGCAACGCTCACAGGTGGCCGCGCGCCTCCGTTGTCCACACCACCGTACGGTTCATTGTTATGTTCTGTTGCAATAATTACGACTCGAGCTAAAAATGGTCAAGTATTTTTTGACTTTTTACACTCAAATTTTTTATTTTTTTTATCCCCTCCTCCCCCCACCCGCAATAATTATTTTCAATTAATCGATTTTCATAGGAAGGTTATATTTTTAATCGATACGAACGATGTGAGATACTTTACATTCCAATGTTGATATCAACACGAAACATCACCAAAGGTAAGATAATGTTAAATGATATGTTGAATGCCGGTTCAGAGAAGGTAGTATAGCATTTATTTGACTTTTTTTTCTACTTTGATTATAACTATTTTTCTATTAATAATTACTATAATGATTGAATTATATCGCTTCGACGCCAATAGGCGATCACTTGATGGTTGGTAATTAGTTTTAATACGCGCGGGATTCGTCCAAAGGTCTCAAGTGCAATAATACATAAGTGAATCTATTATACACGAACAGTAAAACAACGGAGCTTTAAATTAATGTATAAGTCGTGTGTGAATCACAAATTAGTAAGAAGTCGCCCACATCGACAATATGGCCATTGAAATCATAGTTTATTTTAACTTTTGGAATATTACTCCAAGTAATTTTTGTAAGATTTATTTAAAAATCGTATAACCAAAAAGACGGGTACATGCTTATGAAGTGTGCACTTGTAATATCGTATTAGGAATAGATAATAATCGCTAGCTAGCTATGGTACTTGAGATTTCACTTGTCCCTGTGTACATTCCTGTATTTGTAGGGGGTTTGAACACATTCATCGCGCTACCTATTCAACCCCATTTTTTTATAAGCGCATAATATTATATTGATAATATTTGCTGTGTTGTGGATAGAATCGAATGCCATAACATCGAGTATATTTATCTCGATATACATCGACTATTCATAAATGTGTCAAATACACTACCGTTTGATAAGTTTTACATTTAGAGCGGCTCCAACGCTATTTTCTACATATTAGTTATATCGATAGTTTTTTTTTATTTACCGTATTAGGTCTATTATAAATAATATTTTACACGGTAACATCCCGTTCTGTATATTGTACCTATTCTCGGAATTTAAATATCATCTAACTAAATTATAACAATATTGGGAATCATACGATCGGCACTAACACTTGGTGGCTTTTGGTAAGCGTCGCATTGTTACAAATTTAATGTTTATCAATATAGACATATATGTATATTATATTTGAAAACTATTATTGGTGTCGTACTAGTCAGAGGCTATATTATTAAGATATACGAGTAACAATACCATGGATATATCCAGACAATACGAAACGAAATTTGTGAAACGAGGTACAAGTATTGAATTAGTACATAGTACCTGTCTATATATAGATGAAATATATGTTTTATACACAGACACTGAATTATGTCACACTATATTTCGTGACCTGTGTTCAGATGTAGAGTTGCCACCGTAATTGTCATTATGTAAAATGCATTTTTCAATTTGTCAGATTGTCACAACACAACTGTCACTTTGGAATAGAAATAAACGAGTATGCTGTCATCATTATTGGTTTGTTTTAATTTTTATATGCAGTTGAAAACAAAATTACATGATTTAGGTGGACAAGTATGAAAGAATCGGATAATCATTTCGAGGAAAAGTAAGGGTAAAGTGTTTTATAACTTATACTAAACGCACACTAATATGCAATGTTGTCTCGCAAGCAAGTACATAGTAAGCCGTCACTAACATTATTAATCTGTGGATAGACTCAGTATCAGCTTTGAATTTGCACGGTTTTCGAATACACACTTGTCATCGGTTTTCTCTCCTTCACTAAATTACACGATGGGCTTATATTAGTGTTATTGCGTTTTTTTTTATCTAACTATAAAGTACATTTCAATTAGGTTATCCTGTTTCTTATTTGAATCGTATCTCAAAATATATGTAGAGTTAATTTAAGCTATGTCAGCTTAGATTAAAATATATGGATAACATATAACAATGACAAGAACACCTATTACTTCATTAAATGGCGGGAAGATGCACAAAGATGTCAGTTTATAACTAAGTCAAAACATTGAAAATAAGTTGAAAACTTTCTGAAAAAGGAACACATATCTAATTGAAGTTTTATTAAAAACCAATTATGAAGGTCAAAAAGTATTGACTGCCTTGCTGAAGGCAACAGTTGACTGTTTGAACGACGACCTATATAACACTAGTACTTCTGAAATATACCCGTTATAATACACATTTAAATGTTCTGATGTTCTGAAAATTTAACAAGGCATGCTTTTGTTTTATACTAAACTCATAAATACGTTTCGTTGTCCTTACAATGATCACAAATACACGCCAGGTGCTGTACGAAATAAATATCACCTTTAATATAGGTACATACTTGCTTATCAGCAAAACTGCTATTATGATACGAAGTCGATTGATGTTAGTCTGTAACCAATTGGCATTAATATTTTGCATATTACTAGCTTGACACTTTTGTAATTATAGCCAATAACATTCATTCCTTTAAATAGTTCTGTCTATTGATTCATCACTGCTTTGGTATGATTATTTAATTAATATCTACCTCTATATACAATAACATATGTATATGTTAGATATTATCGGGTGAATACGCCATTTCATTTTGGGATTATATCATTTGACACAAAGCAACCAAATCAAGGTAAGCTATGCCTGTAGTTATTATCATATCAAAGTTTTACATGTATTTCACTTAAACGTCATGAGTATGGATAGTGTGTTGATTTGTTGGATAATATTTTTCGTTCGTACAACGGCACTATCACTAGTATGTATGTAACACTTCATTTGCGGTCCATATTAACTGTGAGTAATTTAAACTGTCTTGCTTCTGTGGTGTGACTAATTCGAAACGAACTATTAATATTTTTATAGGCTACTTTGTATCCTACTATAATATCTACCTAATCATGGGAATATTCGTAGATTAGTAGGCAAGTAACGTAAATGGTAGTACGTGAAACGATTTACTAATTATTGGAAAATTTAGGGCATGTTGTATAAAAATTGATATGATGAGATGTTCTTTTATATATTCCGATTGTTCCAAACTCCACATTACGACCTGCATGTAGTTGTGTCATGTTAAAGCCGAGGCTTTTTTTATATTATGTACTAAAGCATAAACCATAGCATGTTCTGTGTCTTTCCTTTCAATATACGAAACTTCATGTCTTCTTAATCCATCTGATACAAAACGTAGGTAACCTTTTGCTTATGTTCGGATCGATTATTTTTTAAATCACTTTCGTTGTTACGCAAATATGTACCGTTTATGTTCTTGAAATCAAATTTGTTGAATGTTCTATTGAATAGTATTTAATATCCCAATGCATGTATGGGGTACCGTGCAATTGGTCTTTAATAAAATCAACCTATGAATTCGCTATGATACAACGAAGTGGTATGGATTTGAAAGCAAGAGGTTTCGTGTGAAATGTAGTACATACATGCTCGTATTCATATCACAGTTTGTTTTTTCATTTTAGGTGTTTTCAACTTTTTCGGGTGCCCGATTGTTTTCTCGTTTAAATGACCCGTGGCGCTAGCATGAACCCCTCCAGCGGACTCCGCACGCACGCCTTGATCGCTTGCTAAACGTATCGGATATGCTCGCAATGATGAGTATTCGTTGTTTTTATTTACCGCCATCCGCGCACATTTGCCACCTAGTAATAATAATGATGATGGCGCAAGCGTGTCCCAATGTTGCCATGTTAAAGCTGCTCATTTAGAATCTAGCAAATACTACTAGTACTAGTTTTGGTAAAGTTCTAGTAAAACTAGTACTAGTACTAGTTTTGGTAGAGTCTTACCCTTCCATACATGGAATATCATTGTACTATTGGCATATTCCACACTACCGTAGCGGGCAGAAGTTAAATTTTTCTCATACAATTGAATGATATTAATTTGCATAAATTGAAAAGTCGCAAATGTGCGCGGATGCTTACAGTTACGTTGTAAGTTTACGCTTAACTTTACCTATGTATTGGCTTTTGTTTGTTTTAAAAGTTGTCACCAGGAATACGTGCAAGTGACTTGATATAAGGGCTTCATTGACGGCCTGGCGAGAGGGGGAAGGGGAGTCTACTTAAAGATTTAAAAATGTTGCCAATGCAAAGCAGGCAATGTCTTAATTTATACTTATTCATAATGGACAAACCTTTACAGTTGATTTTGACGCAAATCCTTTGTATTCTACTATTTTTCTAACTAGTGTAATAATTATGTTTGGAAGTAGGCTCATCCTATATTCCACGATGGGACGTATAAAATACCCGATGAATTCATTCCTTCGTTCCTACATGTACGTCTCAGGGGAAATACAGGCGTGATGTTACGTTATAATAATTTTGTTTACAATTTTATTTATTGTGCAGTCCAGAGCTCATGGAGCTTCACACATCGGATTTTGCTCCATTCTTATAAATTTGCTGTAGAGGTGAACTTCACGCTTATAAAGGTAAACGGTATCTGTTGTTGACTGTATCGGCAATTCGTATTTTTTCCTTTGTGCATATGTATATTGCCCCTCCCTCCTCCAGGCCATCGGCTGCGAACGCCCTTGTTTAGACATATTGGAGCTACTTAAGCCCTCCCTAATTACATATTTAAAATTAAAGACTCAGCGCAAAAGACTGTGGAAGAAAGGAATAATGTATTAAAATACATTCCATTTTGATGTCGTAAAGATTTTTAAAATCATATGTTTGTTTCAAACCTTTATACTTTGTAATCTGTATAATTATTATTAGGGACACGTCCTAAACAATATGTACGTTATCCATTGCTCCGTTCATAACAACCATACGAGTGCGGCACTACCGCACGATGGCATCACATCGTACTTTATTATTCCAGTCACTTTTTTATATGTGAAGTGAAAATTTTAAAAAGTATACTTACGCAAAAATAAATCAAAAATTAAAATTATATATTCCTATTGAGGGTTTTGCTATCACGCAAAAAAAACCTAGCCCTCATAACTTGACAGTCGGCATTTTGTTTTTGAATTTGGAATGCAGTGTTGCACTGCATACTATTAAAAGGAATATGTAGCCGAATGATAGGTATCAAATATGATAAGCAAATAACATTTTCGTTTTACGTGGATTTTATTTTAATTAAACGACGGACATATGAACGGGTAACGGGGAAACAAATGTGCCAAATAATTAATTTTGTTATTCAATTGTCGAAAAGTCAGTTTTGTCTATACAAATCATACTACAACGACTTGCATTAAAATGAACTTTAATAACATTTATCATTCAGCCGTTCACAGGTTAATGGTTCAAGGTCAAGTTTTTGAGTTCAATGTATGGTGTACATGTGTTAGGAATCGTTAAAAAATGTATTAAATTAGTTACCATTTTGTTATGTGTTTGTTACTATTATTATTATTACTTTGTTATTCTATTTGCACCATCATTAAGTGCAGCCTTTTTTTTAATATATTGTTATTCAATATGTATTGTGTGAATTTGAGAAGTTCACATTAAATCTGAATAGAATTACACTTGAGACAATATATTCCGATATGTCGATAATAATATTGAAAGTATCATTGTCTCAAATAGAAATGTCTTAGATATTGCTTTTAAGATAAAATGAATTACTTCATTCTTGCTCAAACGCGTACTATTTTAATATAAATAGTGTTCCTTAAGAGTTTTGTTACACGAGCCGTTTTTTAATTATTACATTGTTCAAATCTTACACGCACCAATACTTCCGCTTTTTAAAAGAGACTGTGATATTTCTAATTACCACAAGGATAGCTCACTTTTAGACATGTTAGCAGTAAATTGGTTTCTGTCAAAACTCTATAAAAACGTCATCCAATTGTAATTTAGCTACGTTAGACGTTTGGATTTTATCTTTGTCAATAGTACGAAATTGCGCACTTGAAAAGTATCTGAATTTCTATCCGGTGTGTTGTAATAGTCTCCCCACATTCTATTTCATGACCGCTTAAGTAACTGGTGAAACGTGGGAGTGTACGCTCCTCTGCCTACCGCTTCACGGATTACAGGCGTGATGCTACTTTTTAGAACTATTTGATATGTATGTCCTCATGTACCATCGTTCCAAGTTAGTCCGCAAATGTTTCTAGTTTCCATTAGAAATAATCTTCTGTAGGTTGAATAATTTTAATGCCAGGACTGCCTATTTATGAAAGTTACAACAGTTTTCAGTCGATATGAATCGGTCAATTTATTTTTCGCAATTTCAAGAGTACTGTACATATAAACTTGCATCAATAACGTTACAGCGTTATCGGTGAAACGTGGGAGTGTGTTACACTGCTCTGCCTATCTCTTCGGGAATTACAGGCGTGAGGCGACGTTCCCATAACATTACAGTATTGTCATTGTTGAAACCGCTCACATCAATCCATTCGTGTCGACTGCGGTGTCCATGCGATGAAGTTCGAACTATTTTGAACGGCGACACTCGCTAAACACACGCCTCGGTTACTCTCATAGAAGAGATTGAGACGCCAAGCTGAGACACGGTTACAAAGATAAACTACCCCCTCGAGGGAGCTAGCATGATCGTATGACATCTCGCCATCTATGTCATATTAATGGTGACGGTATAATGTCCCCATAGATTTAGGCTGTGACGAAAGTAGCATATTGGCTTTTGAGCTCGACCAATCCGATGGTTTTTTTCAGTAATTTGTATTTTGTTTTTTTATACTGTATAACCTAAAATTCTAATGGAAAGCAATGTAAATTAATATTTTTGTATAGATTGAAAGCGTATACAATCATTACACATGTCAAGCAGCGTTTCGTATGCCTCCCACTTTTCACCTCAGTAAGTACGTCGTTGAATAAATTAGTAGGGCAAATGGAGACGACAAAGAAAAACCAATTCACATAATATTTACTTATGTATTGTATTGAAAATGATTGTTTATAATGACAGGATATTCTTTTCTTTTTATTCCTGACTAAATTTATATAGTACTATTATGACATAGTCTACTATGCCGCAAATGGCCCCGCGTGGCAGACTCTGACTTGCAGTTTCTCACTCTAAGAGGAGATGCATGTTGAACAGTAAAACGATAAAATGGATGACATGCATTGAAGTTTTTAAATTTGATATATTACAACCGAATGGAAATCAGAGTAATTCAAAATATTTATACAGCAGCATCTTTTTTTCTAATTTATATGTATAGCATATTTTGTATGCCACCATGAGCTATCCAATCAACAATTTTTTGAATTATATTTTTATTATTAAGGAAGGAACTAAGGATACAATTTTATTCGTTGATACTACAAAAACATGATCCGTGTAATTTAATTTATTTTAATTTAATTATTTATATTACACTACGGTGCTAGGTTATTTTCTTATACTTTATTTGGCACGTTTACTTTTACTATTATGGTTTATTTTAATAATTTTCAAATATATTTCTAACGCACATATTAAAATAAGTAAACTTGAAATTTTCTAGCCTTGTAAAGCAATATGTAGTAGTTAAATGCGTAATGATTTTTTTTTCATTTTAAAATCATTTTCAAATATAATAATTTTTTAATTTTTTTATTAATTTTTCATAGTCCTCTTAAAAATGTATTGCTAATATGTTTGTTGTTTGGTGTTCTTGTTTTTATTGTAATGGAGTACTTATTTAATGTATTTGCTTAATTGCGATTGTACATTCCATTGTTTCCAAATTATTCTGTAATATCAAATTTGTTGTCAAATTCCAATACTTATGATATATAAAAAAAAGATTTCCTTGCGAATATTATTGTATTAGGGTCTCTATGATAGCTGTGAAATATAGTTTTTCTTAAAATTTTATTGTTACACACCTAAATTTAATGTTATAATAGGTGATTTGTTCTAAATAAACATTTTTCCTTATATATAAATCTGCAAAAGTATTATTACATTAACAAATGAGCAAGCATTTTTCCTTTCAAAGCAATTTAAAAGATATCATGTTAATCAGTATATCATTATCTCCTAATTCATCTTATAACCGATAAACGTTTAATTAAACAATATATTATATTTTGTTATGTAGTTTATAGATGAACAATATTTTTGTTACTATTATCATGTAAGAGAAATAAATGTAAGAATATATGAAACTAGAAATAAATAGCAATTAAATTGATATACTTGTTTTTATGTCGGAGCATAATATCCTTCTCACATACATACTATACATACAACTGTGCCCTATATTTGAATAAAAATTAACAGGTAAATGTTATGTTTTTTTAAACTAAATAGGCATAGATTATGTAATGACGAAAGATTCCTTCCTGTCAATTAGTAGCAATTGTATTGTGTAAAAAGTTTTGTATGCAATCGTAAAATAATTTTTTCCTCAACTTCTATTTCATGTGTAGGAACATATCCAGAGATCAATTATTCCCTACCAATACAAATGAATACTTTATGTAGTATTAATAAAGTTCAATTTTGAATAACAATAGAAATAATAATAATCGTGCGTTATTTTGTTCCAGTGCCTAAAGAGAACACCTCTGTGCCTCAAGAGGTCCCTGTAACTCGAGCACCCGAGGCCGCCCGCCCGCCGCCGCCCGCCCGGCCCCCCGCCGCGCCTGTCTACCACGCCCCCCTGCCACAAGCGCCTCCGGTCTCTGGTGGTCTATTCTCCTCCATCAAAGATGGTGCTGGCAGCTTTTTGAAGAACCTGAAGGATACTTCGTCTAAAGTCATGCAAACTGTCCAACAGTGAGTATAAATATATTTTTTAATGCTACAACTGCATTGGTACATGAGATATCGTTCTCATGAATTAAAGACTACTTCTCTTCTCGTGAGATTCTTAAAGAAATCTCTTCAATAGTAAGTACATCATTTATATGCATCACTTCAAACTTCAGACACTACAGGCCATCCACCACAGGCTATCTGTAAAAAATATCGACCATCCTGTATACTAAGCGCCAATAATGGACGAATATAATTTTCCAGATCAATAGCTCGAGCGGACCTGGACATAAGTTACATAACGAGCCGCGTCATAGTCATGTCCTATCCGTCAGACCTTTTGGAGAGCGCTTATAAAACCAATCACATCGACGACGTACGGGTGAGTTTGCGAAATGTATGTAGTATGTATGTATGTGTAAATAATTTTAATATTCTTTACATTGATTGCATGGACTTGGCGTTACATCATTGTGCTCATTTAGTATTTCCTGTTAAATGGTGTATGCCGCATTGCTCTTGGGGGAAGCCTGTGCCCAACATTGGACTGAGATAGATTGATGATGATGCCGCTGCATTATTTCATTGTGTATTATTAAATAAATAAAATACCAAGAGTTGTATACATTTTATTACATACATACATATATGCCGTGCTTTTCCTGGACTCATATTTTTTATTTTAAATGCATTTACAATTGCGAGCATTTTAATACGTCGTACCTTTAATGTGCGCGCAGCTGTACCTGGAGAGCCACCACCCCGGCGGCAGGTACTGCGTGTACAC
>DWTO01002372.1:0-14115 GCA_018244755.1 Jemadia pseudognetus
TTCCTCGAAAGATATTAGCATAAGTGCCGCCAAACACAGCGGCGGCTCAGACAATGGCTTTGTCTGTCTATCCGTCTGCGTGTCGCCTCCTCTAACTGTTCTATTATTATTATTATGTTCGTGTTGTATTTAAAAGTTGACGGTGTAATTTTAGTGGCAAGGTAAATATCAGTATGCCTGATTTCATATTACGAGCATTGCGATTTTTACGTAAAGCGCATCGAGCAGCGTCCAAGTTTGTTCTCGAAGTGTCGCCGAGTACCTACCCAGTTATTGCGGTAGGTAGCGGTGTACCGGTGGAAATTACCCCGCGCCTTTTTTATTTGAATTTTATAGTAATACCTTATTCGTACTTACACTGTTTCATACGTTCGGTGACTCAACTTTGTTGGTACTCGCATACCGTTTCTTTAGTATTGAAGTTGGAAATTAGCTTACATTAAGTTCCGATATCAAACATCGCCCGTGCGTTATTATTATGTTTTAATAGTAGGTAGGTACATTACGTTGCCCCTACAGAAACAATGCGTTGGACGCGTTGCGTAGTTTAATGCAGTTTGATGCTTTTGTTCATTAATGACTAATAAATACGTGCATGTTTTTTTATCTATTGTCAACTTTAAACTTTAGATACGTAAATCACGAATGCTTATGAGTAATGAACATTTTAGTACTTATGTGGACACACAAAGCACATGTCACGTGTCATTTGATGTCAATTCAATGTTTCAGTATAATAGTATTCGCGGTGAGAACAAATTTGACACGACTAGTGACCTTAAACTTTGTACATTGAGCGTAACCGCCGCCAGTGAATAATAGTTGCGTATAAATTTTATTAAGGCACTATGAAAACATACAATTACTCAATCATTTTTTTATAACGTAGCCTGCATATTGAGTTCAGAGACGCGGAGATGACGCCGAGCCGCGCCGAAAACGTCCGAAGTGTCGCGAGCGCGGCTCCCACTCGCGGCTCATGTGGGCGACGTAATTAAAAAATTAAATAAAACAAGTAACGACTGACACGTGCGTGGGCTCCGCTCCTCCGCTGTTTCTGAACCTAAGGCCGAGCTGTGATAACGAGTGAATTTCATGTACCAACTATAAAACGTATTCATTATGATCAATTGAAAAAATTATCCCTTAAATATAGCACACAAAGAAAATGGCAGATGTAGTTTGTAGATGCATTCATTGTTATTGATATTTGCGAAACAACCTGAGCCCTATTAATCTCGTACGTGTCATTGGCAATGTTTGCAGAAAGCGATAAAAAAATTACGACATTACATCCAATTAATTAACTTCAGCTTAATGTATATACGTAGCGAGTTGAATGAGGCCACTCGAGGAAGCAATATGACCATTACCGCGGCCATATCATTTGCATAGTCATTTAACGCGTTAGGATTATACGTCTTTGTTTCGCCGCGCGCGCAGCTGGGCCGCTTATCGCAACAACCTAACAATAAATACCGATTTAAAACACTTCTCGGAAACAGATAACCTGCTGTACCCTTCTACAATTTGCATTGAATCTCGATATAATTTACCGAATCGAATAATATTCGAGTCGCGACATTTAATTGCTTTATTTTCTTATTGTATACAATAGCGGTGCAAAAATAACACCCGTCGTACGATGATAAAGGTTTCAAGAAACCGCAGATCAGCATTGGACGCGGCCGCCATGACAGTTGCGCTTGTAGAATTAGCGCGCAAAATGATACAAACTGTGCGCAGTGTGTTGTGTTGGCTACGAAAACGAGCGATATTATTTGGTTTTCTTTCGGCGCAGTGTGCGGTTTGGCGGCGGCGCCGCGCGGAATGCTCGCCATTTCCGGCCGATATCCGGTCCTCCTCTCGGCGCCGCCGCGCGCGCTTTTAGATAACCTTATCTTACTACCTAATTGGACGTAAAAATGTCGCATTATCCCCAGTTATGCACGCACTGTACGAGACATGTCAATGGCCCGCCACTTGTGACTTTTCCGTTATTTTTCCAGTTTTCCTGTTTTCCATTTCACTTCCTACTCAATAAATAACCTTCAATTCTTGTATCACGGAGTTCCGTGCTGCGTAAGATCGTGTCCTCATTATTGTTAAGCACGCTTATTTCACGTGACGCCTGAGCATAACAAATATACATTGCCATGTGTGTTATAACTTTTTCCTCGCGTGAAAATCTCTCTATGCTACCTGCTGATTCATAGGCCGCATGAATCATGCCGCGTAGTCGAGTTTTTGAATTGAGCCGACGAATGAAATACGCGAGTCGACGTGACCCGCGCTAGAGAGCGGGTGGCGGTGAGTCACGCGGGTTTTCCGAGAAACACAGAATGGAGCAGTTTTCATGAAAACGAAGGTCGTTTCAGGCAACGACAGCTGCTTCACGACCGCTTCTGTCGTTGACGATTTCGTTCCGTGTAAATTGAAATTATTCACACGGTACCTCTTACTCTAGTATGTACATATTCTGAAATCATTAAAATGTGTTCGCTGCATCAGTGTTTTCCATTGTGCTAAGCCTTCGCGTGCAAGGGGAACGCGTAGGGTGCAATATGAAAGGGAACTGCATCGATCTCGCTGTGGACTTCGTACGTAGACGCCGACGGCTGTACATTGCCGCTCGCATACTGAATTCACTTTCTACAATCGGTTTGTAGATGGCAATGGTAACGGTTTGTGCGCTTAATGTCGTGCAATAAAGGTGAAGGGAAGGGCTGCTGGCGCGGTGCCAGGCTTCGATTTATTTTATTATTCGCTCGGTGGCGGTCAATGTCGCGACGGCGCCGCGCGTCGGCTGCATGTGTCGCGTGTTCGCTTTATATACTTCCATACTCTGCACATTTTAATGTTAGATCAGTGCGACCAATTACGCATACTGATCTCCTCTCGCTTTTGCAAGAGATTTATCGATAGGCATTCTCTGTATCGCATCAATGTATAAACACTTTCCAAGTCAATTTTACAGTAACAATTATGAAGCGTAGTAACAATTAGTGCAGAGGTCGTGTCTTGTACGCATAGATTCGTTAAACCATTTGTAGTTTCAACAATAAGTCGTAAAAAGTTTGTATTGTAATGGAAAACACTTGCAAGCCATTAACGATGTCCTTCATAGTCCGACCGAATGAAAGACAAAACCTTGGAATTCGTTCCTCACGTACAAATAAATCAGCTGTATTACGACATTACGAGCACGGCGTATTGATATATTTAACATCCAGAAATTATCTAAACATTTGAAATTTAAAAGCGTTATGAGAAGAAAAATATTTTTTTTTGTAGAATGAGTTCAAGGAATCCTCTTAGCCGCCTACGACCCAAGTAATGCTATTAGTATGAGCAATTAGCACCGCGTTAATGAGCTCCCAGATAACCGGCCGGTAGCGGATGCCGGTTGGCCGCGAGCGCGGCGCTACATCGAAACGACCACTTCAATTTTATAGCTTAATACACCGGGAGTGTTTTATGGGAACTTTCCTTGCAATTTGAAATGTACTCTACACTGTAAGTACTTAGGTTCCTATTGGAATGTCGTCACTTTGTGGGCTGCAGTTTATGGAAGGTATTTTACGCTACTACCAATTCGAAGAGAACATTCTCAGCGGTGTTCAAAGTCGCCGATACTCTTAATGTTTGTCTACCCTCGCGTGGTTTATTCACACCACGATATCCATGTTGCTTCGTCAAACGCCATGTTTTCTAACAATGTGTACATCATTGCGTTTTTGTAATCCTCAACATTAACCAAGTTTGAAATAGTTTAGTCTTGGTCTCTCTCGACACCTGTATCCAGCAATATTGGCGTAGTATATTTCTTTTGTCATTCTTTCAACAGTCATTATTTCTATATATCCGATTCATCTAAACGCCTCTTTTAATAGGTATCTTTAGTAGGTATATATTAAAGTACATACGTACTGCGCTGAATACAAGATGGTAGACGGTGGAATATTTTGGATTATGAGAAATTATTTAAACGAGACAACGGGTTGACGTGAATATTTTACATACAGGTACATAATTTCCTTGTTGACGTGAAATTTAATGTAAAAATGAGCTTGAAAACAATGGAATGTTCAGTTTTAGAAGTCCCAGTGTTCGAAAATTTCTGAGGCGGTTCTTCAATTAACGAAACTTCATAAGTATAAGTTTATGTCTAACTTACCTGTAACACGGTGGTGAATTTGAAAAAACAGTCCGTTATGTGGGAAAGAGGCGTAGCGTGCACAGTGCGTGCGCCGTGGGCGTGGCGTCACCTGTGCGGCGACCACGCGCGCACCACGCGCGCACCACGCTGCGGCCTACAAGCGGACAACGATAGCAGCTCTTTGAACCTGCCTAGCTCCCAGACCGTCCATTTGCACATGTTGAGTTTATCTCTGTATGATATGTCTTATGATAGTGAAATGTATCGCCGGTTTAGATACGGCTGTGGTCTGTCAGTTTGGCTCGCCTTAGAGAGAATTATGGAACACTCTTAAAGTGGACAGGTTGTCTCTCGTTGTTTTCAATTCACTGTTACATGAAGTGGCATTTAATCTTAAAACGCGAACTGTTTTATAATCCAAGATGCGTGCGCCAGGATTTGAACCCAGAATACCCGGTTTGAGAGACTGAATTCTAAACGCTTTGGCTGCTTGTACGCTATGGTGAAATGTATGGCGAGTGAATAAACCACCATGTTACGCTGAAGCCGGCTGCCAAGTGTTGACGTCAGCTAGGAAAGTTCTATTGTTAAAATTGAGTTCCTTTGCATAATAACCGGAATATTACGGATATTGATTTAAATTTTAGTTCTGTTTGGGTTGTTTGGGACAGTTTGGGTAGCTGGCTTAATGATTCTTCCTTGTGTAAGATAAAAATAACATTATTGAAAGGGTTTTTAGCTCTGATCTATTAACGCTAGATTTCGTAAATATGTTTTATCGTTGACAGAGTAATGTTTGTTTGTAATGTTTAATAATATTTCATCAATAAATCAATAAATAAAAAATGTAATTTGTTCAAATCCCAATTCGAGCATTGTTTGTTGTTTCTATAGTAGATTCCATGACAATAGAGTGACCGACCCTTTCCTTAGCGAGACGTAAACGTAACTGGTGAAAGGTAGGAGTGTACTACACTCATCTGTCTACCCCTGCGGGGATTACAGGCGTGATGTTACGTTACGTAAATCACCTATGTATCTTACGTTCCCTTTTCAAATGTTTGGCAACGAAATTGAACATTACTAATACTTAGTTGTAAATAGTAATACTTGTGTAATAGTAATAGTTGTAAATAGTATCGAGAGAGTGTTCAAATGTGCGGCTTAGGTACTACAACGTAAACGAAGTACGGTCCGGCTATTGTACAGAGAACGCGGCGCATTATCTCAGTGCTGCTGATAGCGGCGTGTCGTCCAGTGGCGGAGGGCCTGACGTCCGCGATAAGCGCCGTATTCGAACCTACGCTCCAATCAAACACGCTGTGTAGTAGCGGTGAAGCAGTGCGGCGATTCCATGATCGCAGCCCGAGCTGAGGCTTAGGTTCAGGAAAAAGGACCAACATTTGGATTTTTTTTAATATCTAAAAATTTTTTTTCAATGTAAATTATATAATGTAAAAGTCAAACAGCGCAAATTCGTATAGGTATTGATGCGCTGTGAACAGCCAACCTCTGTTTCCATTCGCTACACTCGGTAGTTATTTCAGGAAAACGTTCAACTCACATGTACACGGTATTATTTTTACTATTGTTATACCATCACGCCAGTTCCTCTCCGTGCTCAGTAGACAGCACCGAATGCTAAATATTTTTATGCATACAGATCTATGTATATTTCTATGCATACAGATGACGTACATTTCTACATTCATCACTTTCTCATTATAATATTGTTGTAATATAATTTGGATTTGTCTGAAATACGGCTTTAGACTCCTCTATTCCATGGTGAGGCGTATGACATAACAAGTGGATGGTGGAAGCGTGTTAAAGACCTTTGTCCACCTCTTCGGTGAAATACAGGCGTAATATTACGAGTATGTTGTTGTTGTTCGGTACGTGAAACATTGGTATCCTGCAGTCTCCTTCGTAGAAAGTAGTTGCGATCATATCGTTAGATGGCTAAATAAAACTGTGACGGGACGCGGCCGGCAGCTGCTCGGGAAACATCAACCGGTGATTTGAGGAAAACGCGTGTTAATATTGTCAATACGCATTTACAATAATACATATACAGATATCTTCACGCCAGGGTTTACGGGTAGTCAGAGGGCACTGAGTGCCGAATATATCCATCCTTAGCCTTACTGACTGCCGCGCTTCTACAATTAGAATAATACGTTGATAAATTACGAGTATATTCGGCTATAAATATTGATAGTTTTCAAGTAATTATTTGAGTGTAGGTACGAATCAGCGCGCTTATAAAGTGCGATTACCTGTATAGAGTAGCTGTATAAAAAAAGTCAATAATAATGTGACCAATTTTGGTGCACATCCTGAAGTTAAACTTAAATTCGATTATACATGTACATATGAATATAGACACATGTGTACACTACAAAGTATGTGAAAATATGTAATGTTACGTTACGTTATAGGAAAACAAAAACTATAATCACCGACTGCAAGCAGTTCATTAAATGAAAAAAAAAATTGGGTCCATTGAGTTGGCTCGCGCGAGTGGCGATGTGTTACTGCAATACTGTTACCTGTGCCAATTCGAAGGGATCTTTACGGAGAATCGGCTGGTATTGATTGGGCAATATAGAATAATTGGTTCGGTGTACGATTACGAGACAGCAGGGATACGGATGTCGGCAACACACGTGCGGGTAGCGGCCGCTCTTATCTGCGCAGTGCCTTGCTCCGCGACCAGGTGTGTGCGTACCTTATTGCGCGACTGCCAGCACCTAGGGTTGTCACCGCTCATGGAACTAGACGATCGACCAGTCAGTGCACGCATGTACAATGCATCTCTCAGTTTTAAGTGTTTCTAGACGTAGCCCTGGAAATCTTCTCATCAATTGATTATGGTTCAAGTCTCATCAACTAGCGGTGAATCGCTTAAATATATTGAATTTGACCCCTCTGTCAATTATGTGACGCACTTCCTATTATACTAAAATCTATTTCGATGTATTGTATTTGATTACAACTAAATTCGGATTTGGGTTTAAGGATGACATCTATTGAAAGCCTCCCGTCAACACATCAACGTTGTTCTGTACTAGAATGGGTGGCAAAATGGATAGTGAGCAAGTCTTGGGAACTGACATGCACAGCTGTAAATATTAGGGATATGTGAGGACAGAGATGGTAGGCAGGTGCAGAGCAACAAATACCACTTATTGCTCATAAGAAAGTTTGTAATATAAAATAACAGTAGTGGTGAAATGGCCAGCGAACTCCATCCCTAGCTTAAGCAAGCACCAGTCTACATTCACTTATCGTTATTCTAACTCACCGCACCTCTAATTGTGGCGCTTTTTCAGCGAATCATTCTCATGATAAGTTGCAGTGTTGACGCCACGCCCATACTTGTTAATACTGTTCGTGTTGTAAGAGAAAAAAATCAGTTATGTTGCATTTTCATTTAGAAACATTTTAAATTGGTTTCCCTTCAAATTAAGAGTGGACTATCGCCATATATACACACAAATCTCCAGAACAACAGAACAGTCTGCCCAGTTGGTCGAGTGTTGGCCTGCGCGACTGCTGATCGCGAGGTCCCGGGTTCGATTCTCGAGTCAGATACTATAATTGAGTGGCTCCTAGTATGGATTGGTGTCCGGTGTATGGCAATAGGTTCACCCCCATTCCATGGTGGGACGTAAACCTAACTGGCGAAACGTGGGATTGTACTACACTCCTCTGCCTAACTCTCTGGGGATTATAGGCGTGATGTTACGTTTTATCCAGAGCAAATTTCCTACACTGAAATGGTCTTTGCTCGGCGCAGATATATGTATGTACATATATCCGTAGTGACGATTATAAGCAAATAGGCTTTATCTAATCTTTGAACATACATTACATCGAAATACATTAAAACAACAAATAATTATTTGCCTTGTTATTTTTTTGCTGTAGCCTATAATATCATATCGCGGTGTTAATTCTTTTCAGTCTGAGCGGCGACCGGTTGTCCAACAGTGAACCGATAAATGAGCTCAATATGATGACTAAATTTTGTTATTGTACAGCCAGCAACAAGTATTGTCGATGACAAGTACATTCGATCTTTACACCGCATTAAATAATTGATTAAGTTAATCAAAAAGCAATCGCGGTTCTTGCGGTCAATAAATGAATATTTTTCTTTATAAGCGGCTCGCTCATTGCCGCCGCGCCTTATCGCTACACCGACTGCAGCGTTAATACGGTTGTTTCAATTAACTTATTTCACAACAAATATGTTATGTGATAATGGATTTATTTGATGGTAACATCTGTTTTTTCCGTGTATATCACATACATTATATTGTTTACTTTTGGATCCAATTGTAATAATACTTATATGTATATACTTTAAAGTCTTAAAGTGGGAAATACACTGGGATCTTGGTAGTCGATCGTCGTATCTCAGTAAAGTAATTTGGACTGAAACAAAAGTGTTAGCAGTAATCAGAAAAGTTTTATTAAATCGCTATATTATGTATTTTAATAGTTTATTTGTCGGTAATACCTATTTGTGATCTATTACTTATATGTATTATTATCATTAAAATATCGTGACGCGGATTCCCTGACGGGAGTATTTTTTCGTATAAACTTGCCTGGTAAAATGGCAGACGGACCACCAGTTGTTACGTGGTCACCATCGCCCACGGTAACTCCGACGTGGAAATTCGCACCAGCCGGGGGCGGCCAACGCGTTGCCGGCTTTGAAATAGAATTATTCCACAATAGTGTGTTCAAGTGTAAGTCATTGCGTGCCGCTATCTCGGTCGCTGTTGGCGCGAAGTATGTACTTTATTGGCCGAGGTGGGAACGGCCCCACAGCTGGTACGGACCACGACGCAACCTGATTTGTTTATCTCAGCCGCGGTATCTACGACCCTCAGTCGCACTTCCTCGTGCGGTGCGTGTAGTGTAGACACGCAGCGGTGCTCTGGTCAGGTTTAAAGACATTTTATATTATACACGGTATTTTACAAAGTCATAGGTACAATTGTTGGAGAAGTACTGAACAGCTGACGCTGTGTAGTTCTTAATTTAGCTGTATCATGGAAATTTTGTCTAATTATGTTTGTAGAATAAAGTGACCGGAGGAGACACTACATTTTTTTAAATACTCCGTAATTTTCACCAGTCCATATTTGAGGTGTTCGGTGAAGATAACATGAATAACGTCTTTCGTAACCTGGCATGACTGTACAGTGATGATAATTGTTATCATCATCAACTTTTCCTTCCACTGTACGAAATGGGTTAAGGTCGAAGTGTACCATACCACAGTCTTACTGACAGACATCGCACACCTTAGAATACATAATGGCTAACACGAAGGCGTTCGGTAACGATCAAGATGTTGTCCTTCACCGTTATTTTGTAACATTTCAAACAAGGTGTATAAAAATGTTTCCTGTTTGTTACAACTACTCAACTACACATTTTATCGCCCACTACAGATAACACTCATTACCTGTACGAGATAATTACTGCGCGTACAGACTAGCGGTGCTGCGTCGCCGCGCTGCGCTGCTGCGATGTTCCGAAGACGGCTAACCGACGCGAGCGTAGACCCGCGTAGTCTACTCTGTACACAGTGCGCACTTCATTTTCAGTCGACTTTGACATTTGCCTACTGTCACTGTGAAATCTGTTTGACGTTTTGACGTTTATGTGTATCAGTTAATTGCTAGAAAAAATGAGATATTGCTATGCGGTGGCCACGCCAAAAATGACGCTAATGGTAATTTTTAAAATCATTTTGCTTTCAGTATCGTAATCATAGTCAAAGAAGGGTTAAGACCACCAGAAATGTAAAATTGTATCGACCTAGTAAAGCCCCTGACCTCACCTCACTCAACCTAACTAACCTAACATAACGTTTTCAATGGGCATAGTATCGCTTAGTATGTATTATACGTACATTATATCTACGTTAATATCACATAGTTGCTAGTGGCCTAATAAAAAAAAATTAAGTTATCAACGCGTACGTTGTGACGTCACACTGTCATACAACCACTCAGCGGTTGTCAAAGTGTTCCTAATCGTTTATAAATACGACCATTCAATTGTCGAATACAATGTACGTTTTATGTGACTTCGATAAGTATACAATATTATCTTCAAGTAGGTAGGTACAATATAATATAGCGCAATTATACGGGAGTACCCGGATAGTGGCGGATATGTCAGAATGATTAAAGAATAGTTAACCCAGTTTTTTGGTTGTATAATGAAGTGTAAATAAATGAATAAATATATTTTTGCGGGATAGTTGCACAAGCTGTAACTTAGCCGAGTTACAAATTTATTCATGAGTATTCGTTAATTACAGAACACGATCAAAATGTTTGTTCGATAAGTCAAATGTGACATTAACGCGTCTGACACTAATGGGAAGTGTCAGCGGGGATTTCCCTGTAGTATGTATGGCACTTGATCATCCCTTCAAAATTTCAAGCCTGGACGCTCCGATCGAGACGGCGTTGTCTGAACCACGGATCAGACCAGGTCGCTGAAATCTTATTGCCAATGAGCGTAGCAATACGAAATGTTGCTGGAGGCGGTCTTAAGCGGGACTTAGAGCGAGAGCATTCCTCGATGCGCCAGCGCAGATCCACCTCAGCACGTCACAACTAGATATAGTGATGATCTCAGGAGCCGCGCGCGAGATAACACCGCTTCGATCGTAGCGTTGCACACAACGCGCGGCGTGCTTGTCACGAGGTTGTGTTGAAGAATTAACACACCTGTCAATCCAATATTGTATTTCAAATGACGGCATTCGGCACTTGTGGCGGTCTGTGTACCCCCCAAGCAACCTGGCGTCACGGTGTATTAATAATATTTGCATAACACATCTGGATAAAGAGATGGCGACATTTAATAAGTCCTCCCTCTTGCAACAACAGACGTGCAAATGTCAAAGTTTACTATATAAATTTCAATTTAGCATTGCAATAGAATACAAATTTTGACCATTAAAATTTACATTGAACGGTGAAACTAACTGAAAACCAGCCTGCTGTTGAAATGTTGTACCGTTAGTTAGAAACTTCGGGCGGGCAAGCTGAATATGTTTATCGCGGTGTTAACGATAATGTACAGGAATGCGAGTGAGAATGTATAAGGTTTATTTAATTGCTAGGTAAGCAGCGTGACCAATTAACGTGCGAGCCGCCGTGCAGACGGGTTCAGGTGTCGTCTTGTTACTTGACACACGTTTATGTTGAAAATAGCAAGGTTGTTTTTTGATTTACTTCAATTGCATTCTCAAATCGAGGACGATCTAGAGTTGACTAGTTTTGAAGTTTTGATTACTGATGACAACAATCACTGATATTATCAGTGATTGTTTTCACTTTAATATAAAACTGTTGGTTGTCATGATCATGTTCGGGGCTGCTTATAATATGTAGTTATTGGAGTATATTGGAATTGACAAACAATAAAAATGAAAGTTTGTTATGCAAATGTTTGCCATTAATAAGAAAACATTCTGTCGTAAATTTTGATGCAGTAACGAGATTAAACCGTATTTCATTAAACCAATTGTAGTAATTGACCGGGCTGCCCGCCTTCCGGAGCGGCCGTACGCTTTGTCCTTCTGCCACCAGCGGCCACAAGTGCCGAATATCCATTATATTATACCTTACAATGATTCATTTGATCAACTCCATTTAAAAGTACATCGATTTTCGATATTACCGAACCTTAATGTGAAAACTAAAGGTATTAATATCTTAAGACACATTGAGTTTAAGCAAACAAAATACATGGGTATTTTTAGTGAAGGTATTGACTATTTTTATCTTTAAGATGTTTTCCTTGGGAAATACTTCAACAAGATACGTATATACATAAAACCCACCCGCGGACCTGTTTAAGTACCTGTTTCATTTCAACGGTTTAATGCCGCGTCATTGTAGTTGTTAGCATTTCGTTTTAAAATGTGGTATTTATGTCTTTTAAAAGGATTTTTGATATACATTCTGCCAAATAAGGCTGTATTCGCTAGCGCGTCTCGCCCACGGGCACCGCGCGTCCTTGCGGCTAGGCCAGGCCGAGCCTCCCGCCCACCGGCGTCCGACGCCGTGCGGAGACTTCATAACGTCATATTTATATTTACATACGAGGACTGAACACAACACGCCACTGACACCCATGTACACGTGGAAGTATTGACCGTTAATACCGTAACACAATTACCGTGTCTTGATGTTCTACTGAATATTCGGTAACCGAAAACTAGCTCGTATGACCAGTATATAAAATGTTATAAGGCATTAATAGTAAATGTCAAAGAGGAGCGCAGAACAGTTCCGGTGGACGCATTGTTAAGAGATTCGGGCGGCCATTACCTCAGATAACTAACTAGCCGCCGTGGCGTGCGATGCGAAATGATGCGAAATATTTCCGGAGTTAGAGGAGTGTTCTATAAATATATGATTGGACGTGGCTCGTGGGCGAGCGTTGCGGACGAGCGAGGGCGGGCGCGGCGCGGCGGTGGCGCGGCAGTAGCGCGCGATCCGCCGCGGCCGGCCGCCGTACGCCGCTCGACGCGCGCGCAACGAACGAACGACCGCACTCCCGCGCAGCCGCGCTCTGCGATACGCCGCGAGATACGATACCGAGCCGCCCCTCACTAACCCGCACCCTCTGTCCGACCAGCGCACCGCCGGATCGATCTCCCTCATCGTCTAACACTCCTCGCGAGGGCGGATTAACGAACAAATCGACTAACAAACTCGAACCGCACGAAGGTGTCGCGTCGCAAAAAGCGCAATACAATAGAGTAAGCGTCTAATTATAAACGTGGTTGAGTGAGCACCGCCGAGATGCAGAACATCGATCCACTGGAGTTCGCCAACATGCTCGCCACCGAGCTGTGGTGCCAACAGGTACACTGGAGCCCGCGCCACCTCCGTCCATCATTAATTGCTGCACTCGCGGCATCGCACGCGGTGACACATCGCTCGTAATGATCTAAATCCAAGAATTACCTCTTGGATCACAATGTCTACGTTAAAGTTTCATACACGTAATATGTACCTAGCTCTGTACACAGTTGACCACCAGTCTCTACAAATACTCCTCCTATAGTTAAGTGCTTATACATACACGGTGTCCTACTTTATTGTCAGTACTAAAATAATAATTTCATATACTACTTTGATGTATTACTAGTCATCCAGTAATAATTCCTGATCATCAATCAAAATCAAAAAGAAATTACTTCTAATGAGCTATTTATTTATTATTAGAAAACACTGTCATAACGATTAATTACTTAAAGGGCTCATACTACATGTGCCCAGGTGGCTGTGTGGGAGCGGTTCCTCGTGGCCCTAAATAATTAGGCACTAGAATGAAACTATATAAGGATTTGGGTTAAGGTCGAGTTGCGCAACAAGTTTGATGACTACATAGAGAACGTAGTTTGAACGTTACTAGCTTCCAATTCGTACTTAGCTGTTTCAAATCCAATTCCCACGCGCCGCTGCCGTTTCATATGAATATATAATAATTTGTCAGTTTCAGGTTTGTATAGATTGAGATACTTGGCACTCGGTGCTCTCTGCCCAAACCGTAAGGGTAAGGGATCTGCGTGATGTTACAATACGTCAGTTGAAAAATAAGTTTAATATTTACACCCAAAAGCTTCCGAAACTGGACAGCCGATCGGCGCTCTGGGATGGTCTCGCGAAGACGCACACGAGCGTGGAGCGTCTATTTCGTTTATTTAATTGAGACGACGCGAGAGACTCGCGTTTAGCAGCGACGGCGATCCCAGCCCGTCCCACATTAAGAGACTTAACTGTATTTACTAGAAGCTTATTGATTCTTGTAGTTATAAAACATAAAAACGTAACTTCACGCCTGTAATCCCCGAAGAGGTAGGCAGAGGAATGCAGAACACTCCCACGTTTCACCAGTTA